>JANKOD010000002.1:5691921-5704808 GCA_026284645.1 Erythroxylum acuminatum | reverse complement strand
ACTAAGCGGAAGAGACGTAAGGAGAAGTTGCCGTGTGACATACAGCTGTAAACATTGCTCCCCAGCTTTTTGCTCCGTTATGGACCAGTACTTTCAACTTTCAAGACATTATTTATAATTTTCCGTGCCTAATCAGCCACTTGATATCGCATATCATGAGTCCACGTCTTCGTCTAATATTACAGTCCCTTATTGTGTTCAATAAATTTTAGTCATTTATTTATGTGGGGTTCGCAAGGAACCCGCGTGAGTCCCGCAAAATAAATGGCTGAGATTCTATAAGAAAGAATAAGACAGAGTAAAACTGGACAGAAGATCTGGTTTCCATCCTGATATGCTCTTACCCTTGGAACAAAAGGATGAATCCTCAACTCAAAGGGCCCCCCACACTCCAACCCGACGAAGCAATTGAGAGGATGTAAATCAAGTACTCAGCGGTCCGTTAAGAGAGAGGTGAGCAACTCATAAGCCTACAAAGAATCCACCCTTAAAACCCACGAGGGGCTCAAGAATGTTGCTCCTTGTATGCTCTTACACTGCTACTACTGGAAGTTGGCATGGATTAATGCCACCTATTTGTAGGCTTCTTAAACGACAAATGAAATGTGCAGATCAGTCTGAGAATTCGTCCATTTGGTGATTGTTTCAAGCAGTTGGTTGTGCCTTGAAATCATTTGTCACGAAGTAAACAAGAGGAAAATTTAGCTAGCAAGTCATTTTTATAGGCCCTCTAAACTTAGCGGAGCATACCTCATCAAAGTAATTAAGGGGCAAGATCTTCTGTCTAATTTTATGGTGTTTTATTCCGTCTCATGAATCTTAGTCATATAAAATACCATAAAACTAAACAAAAGATCTGAACTTATAATTAGGACATCCGTCATCCGTCCCTTGTCAGCCAACTTGGTTGGGGTAAACAAAACATCGTCACCACTGAGTTGAAAAACTTATTGGTAGGCTCTGAACTGACACAACGTGCATGGAGAAAAAGCTCCAAGGGAAGGTCATTAATCTTGATAACCACTACTACTAAAGCCTCTGAACTCAAAAGCAAAATATTCCGCTTTCTAGACCTAACCCCAAAAACAGCTAGTAGAAAAGATATAGTTTCAGAGTACTGACTCTGGCCTGGAGATTGCTGTGGAAAGTAAAAGGCAATGCCGCCGACAACATATAATTGGTTGTGGTCCTCACAAGAATGCACCAGAAGTTGTAATTTATGTTAGCCATTGACCAGTCAGTTCATTAACTGGCACTCTGGCAGGTGGGTTGGAGATAACGCACACGATCAGTTCCTGAACAGGACCGTGATATTTTTTTGGTGCTTGTACCTTTCAAAGACGACTGACTGATCACTGTCATGGAATGGGGTTGTTCCACTTAGTATCCGTTTGTTCTACAAAGATCGATGAATCTGCCAACGTACAAACTACAAAAGCAAGAATGAGGTCCTTCGGACCAGTAATTATACTTCGAAGAAGATTGGTAGGGTCTTAATCTTTATGGGAATTGATTGTGATGTGCTATTATCATAAACTTTTAGTCGAAAATAGATGCATTTTAATTATGAAAACACTTTCTGACTTCTAGATGGTGGTGCCAATTAGAATTAAAAATATTAAAATTGATATATTTAGTAGTAATTGTCTAATTGATGGATAAAATAATAATTTACAAAATAATAGCAAATGTATCAATTAACTCAAAAAAAGTTGTCACTGTTAGTAAAGGCATTTATTACTTTTTTGAAGTTTGAAATTGGGAATTACCCCTTTCTTTCAGCAATCTAAGTTTGCAGCTTTTTTTTTTGGGTATATTTTGATATTGTTATTATTTATTAAAAAACCATTTTTATGTTATTTGTTTTTTTTTGGAAAAAAGCATTGTGATTCAAGTAATGTGCACTCTAAAAATTTAGAACAAAAAGTACCTAGCCCAGAGTATGGGCTGGTTGGCTTTGCTCGAGTTATTAATTTTTGAATTTTTTTTAAAAAAACAACGTCGTTTTTTATAAAATAATACTGCTTTGACACTTTTGATCGAACTTCGAGCAAGATCAAGCTTGGATAATCCTGGTTTGAACCCGACTTATGAACCAGTCAAGCCAAGAAATTCCAACTCGTAGCTCGGCCACATGGCTTGTTGGCCTGGCCGAATTGCCATCCCTAACAGAAAGTAGCGTTTAGCATGACTTGGCTTGATTGATATTTATTTAGAGTGAAAGTTGGTGCAATGAGAATATAAGAAGAGTTTGAAAAAGAAGAACAAGAAAGAATCCCAGTTGTTTTGACAATGTATTCATTTCATGTGTACTATATATTGGTATGTAAAAAACCTACCATAAATTGGGATAAGCAATATCATGTTCCGTGATATTCTAGATTACATTTATGTAACTCATTTAAAATAATTTTTATACACAACAATGATATTATTACATAAAAATATATTACAAGATAATTCTTGCATTATACTGCGAGATGTTAGTAATATATAAAATGAAACGGTCAGTTAACATGGTATCAGAGCCTTTGTGACCAAGTGGTCGTGAGTTCAAATCCTACCACCTACCTATTATTTAGCACAAAATAGAGTAAGTTTGTGCAAATTTTAAGCCCAAAGTGTTTTCACTTGAGGGGATATGTTAGTGAATATATAAAACTAATTAAGTTGACCTCACACAACAAATTAAGCTATTATGATGAAACGGTCAGTTAACACAAATAATAGTATATTAATTAAAAAATATATCGATATTACATAAACTATATCACTGAATAGAACAATATATACTGACATATGTTAAAAAGTCATAAGTGTACATACCAAAATAAATTACGCACCACTTAATTGCCTATTAGTGACGAAATGGAGCTTAAGTAGTCTGATCTGGTTGAGGTGTCTGGATTGCCTATTGATGGATTCGGGAAAGGTTAGGAGTTGTTCCTGTTGTATGAATTCAAAATCAATTATTGGACTTCTGTGTTTGCACTTTATCCTTCTATATAAGAACGTAGAATCAGGAACATCGAGTGCAGACCAACTAATAGACCATAGGAAATAATACAAATGATCTTTGTATGCTTGGAAGTTGTAACCTTGTGGGAGGAGGAATCAAATCCTAAAACAGTGCAACTCCAAATCAAATATGCCGATGAGGATAAGGTACAACACATGTGTGGGTCTGGACGATCATTTCTGACAGTATAACGCACGTCATGTTTGTCGATCTGCATGTGTCACGGAGTGGTTGGATTCTTTTGACATTAGGGATGCTGTTTCCTGAGACATAGAATCTGCTGATGCAGCCGGAGTTGCGGGTTCACAACGTTTGCTTGCTTGCCTTTTCCCAGGTCGCTTCGAACTTTAACGAAAGGGCCAATCCAGTCATCCCTTAGCATGTAAATAACAGTGGCATACACTGTGCAAAGGCTGACGCTTCTTTTCTTCCGTTTGATGAAGAGTTTGGCCATTATGACTGTGACCGTTTGTTCAACCCATAAATTTGCTCAACAATAACTTTATACATTTTAGTTGGTTAGATCCATCGGTATAAATTTCAAAGAATACTGTACAGGGTAAAGGGAACGAAGGTAGAATAGTGTGCAGGTAATTTCCAGAAAGATATGCATGTTTTTCTGTGTGAATAACGCCAATGCACTTTACTGATGAAGTAAAAGCATGAAGTGACATGGACGAACAGAGAAAAGTTGGTCTTCCTTGGTTCGCAGAGAAAGAAGAGTAAAGAAAAGAAGCGAAAGATGGAAGGATATGAAAGCTGACAAGTTTAGTTTTGAGGGGATGGTCAAAGGGGTACATGGAAGCTTCTTATAAGAGAGTTCATAAGGCTGCCGCTGATGGGTCCAGAAATACATCCACCATTTTTAGGAGCAAAGATGCTGACTTTCGAGACGTGTGTAATGGTCTGTCAAGGAGTAACCTTTGTCAAAAAGCTTGTGATCATTTCCTCATAAAGTGTACAGTAGGCTCTGGCTTTCACTGTAACGACCAGGACAAAGATCCTTTATTTAATTTTATAATATTTTTTTTGTTTTATAAATTTTAATTATTTATTTATGCAGATTTTACGTAGATTCTGTATAAATAAACGTAAGACTTGTATAAATAAATGATTAAGATTAATAAAACAAAATAAGACATGATAGATCTGTAAAAAGGATTTGGAGTAATTCGTAGAAAGCAAGAAGGCGACACAAAAACCTCCGAGTACGGAACGCCGAAGTTCGTCAATCGTCATACAGTAGCACTAGGTAAATGTTCCAAAGCTGCCAGAGGATGAAAATCATCTTGAGACTGTTAATCACAAATTTCCAAAATGCCACCTCAAGTTTAAGGGTGCTTGATTAATCGGCTCGGTAAAGAATCAATACGTAAAGAATAAAAAACAGTAATTATAGTATTATTATAAGAATAATATTTTTATATTTACTTTAAGGGATTATTCTATACTTCTAAATATCAAAAAATGAAAATCATTTCGAGTAAGAGGGTCACGCTCACGACTTACTTTTTTTAAATATTAAATATAATTAATTAAAATATACTTATTTACAATATAATTAATTGAAATATAATTAATTAATTAATTATATTATAATTGACTAATTATAATATAATTATTTATTTATTTTTTCCTAGGAATTAAATATAATTAATTAAAATATATTAAATTTTAATGTATAACAAATTTTTAACAAATTTTTATTTCTAACAAATTTTTATTTCTCAAATTTTTTTAACAAACCACATGATAACGACAATTCATTCATTCTTCTTAATCAATTATTATAATTCATCATCATCATCATTATACCCCGAAGTTTCGTAATGAAGCAGGATCTAGGGGATCTGATAGTACGCAGCCTTACCCTTACATTATAGAGAGGCTGTTTCCAGTAGACCCACATGTAGATGTTACAGGATAATAGTGATGCAGGTAAAAAAAAGGACAAAAAATATAAACAAAAATATAATAATCAATAAAGAAAATACTAAAATGTAGTATTTTCTTAATCAACTATTATAATTATAATGATTATATCCATTCTCATTTCTTACTATATCCATTCTCATTTCTATTATCATTATTCCATTTGAACCAACCGATTCGTAAGTTTATCGCGAGTTTTTAAAATAATTAATTAATTGTTAATTTTTAATTTTTAATTTTTTAAGTTTATAATGTCTTTTACATCTTCTTTCGATTCTAAATCTATAGGATGTCACATTCAATTTTTCCATATTTTGAGAAACATACTCTATAATCCACGGGTAAAGTAATTTAAATTTCAAATTAAAAACCTATATGCGAGTCCATGAAATTACAGAACCATCTTAAGCTCAGAAGTTTGTGAACTTATAATCGGAAGCTGCACAGAGTGCGTTTGCAGGCATATCATTATAAGCGTTTCTTGATAGCGATTATCGAATAGGAAACCAGAGGATAAAAACTGAAGTGGAGTTGGACTTTGTTTTCAAATTTGGGCCTAATAAAAGATTTCGATTATAGATACTTCTTTAGGAGGCTTTAAGTTATTATCGCCCAATGAGATTTATAGAAATCATGGCCCGTAAGGTGCCAAATGCAGACACAACGCTTGTATCAATTGCTAATGTTTTCCTACGATGTTCAGACATATCATCAGAAGACGTAAGGGCTGTACCAGAACAGCTTCACGTCAAAGAAATCTTATGGTACGATACTTGAGAATTGATCAAGCTTAAATACCCAGCTGTTAGTTAACTTTGTAGAAGGAATAACACTGGGTAAGAAACGTAGGATAACCACTTGCTACTTGCAACACTCCCATTGGCTTGATAACTGTGAGATTTGCCAATGGAAATACAAGAAAGCAAAGATAGCACCCAACCTTAGTCTTTAAGGAAGACAGAAGTCGACAGAAGACCATCAAATTTGGTACTCGTTTTCTACCATAATGAACAGATATCCAACAATCTTCATGACAATCCACTAAGGAAAGTTAAATCAACAAGAGTGGAGTAAATAATCAAAAGACCACCCATTTGCACTGTCCTGCACCAACATATCGTGATTGCTCAAGCCTCCAGAATAAGTGCCCATGCTATTTAATGCTGTGGTCCCAAGGTTTAAGCATCACAAAGAATTCTAAATGCTGGTGTTGCAAAATGGTATTCAGCAAAAAAAAATTCTCATTCCTCTACGTGGGAAAACTTAGAACAAGACTTACTTCAATGATAAACTTAGGTCCTAATTATACTCAATGTCCATTTATCTAATCATTCCTACACTTTACAATACCAAATTCAGCATCATAATAAAGAAACCAAATGATTTGGATAGTCAACATGCTAACTTGAAGAAAGACGACCTATATGATAGGACCACATGGGCTAAGATCCTTCTGGAGTGGCTGATCAATGCAATCTCAAATCATGATTCATCTAATTTGAACCTTTCACGCGTTACCAAACTCTGGATAAGATCTAATACAACGCCGGCCACACAACTCAAAGCAAAACAGAATAACTACCCTAGCCACTGGTTAGCCAAGCAGCCACCAATACACAAAAAATGGTTCATATCCTGCGTCAGAAAATCAATTGCGTCTCATGTAATCTGCACGTATGCCCCCATAAAAGAACGTCTACAACTAAAGACAAAAACATGTCATCCACATGTAAAACTCTGTTAAGCCACCAACTCTAACATAACCTGCTGTCCTTTTCGGAATTCAGATAGCTAACCGACGCAACATCAATATCCACATTTCACATGAACCATAAAACAAAAGTCGGAAGAACTTTTTAAGGTGCCATGAGCACAGCCAATGGCCTTTTCTTTAATAGTGACTATGAAGCTTCAGGAATGAAGAACGTGAGCTAAAATAGAATCAAAGGAAAGAACTGGAAGGTTAGTGTGCTGAAGATATGAATTAAATATAATTCATTTCAATTATAATTTAAAAAATCAGGTTAGGGAAGCAATAGAATAAATAAGAAGGAAAATAATTGAACTGTAGCAAACCATTATGAACATTAATTAATTTTACCGGTGAAATTTAAAATAAAAATATTAGGAAGAAGCAACCGGCAACGAGAGGCGTTTCTGCTCCCCGGATGATTCAGAATCATCGAAACCTCGAAAACGCGGCAATACACAAAAAGAATTCTGAAGAACAAAGTGGGAGAAGAATATTGAGAGATAACACACAAATAATTTCGGTTTGTGATAATCGCACTCATTCTTGCTCGGCGTTCGGGCAATCTCTCGCAAAATGACCTTCCTCACCGCAATTGTAGCAACCGACGCCCCCGTATCTCCTACTTCCGCCGCCACCACCACCACCTCCACCTCTACCACGAAATTGATAGCAATCCCTTGCTAAATGACCATAACGCCCACAGTTATAACACATAACACCCGCATAACCACCACTGTTACTATATCCCAAACCACCACCACGTCTTCCTCCTCTCGCCGAAAGGCCGCCGCCGCCGTATCCACCTCCGGTACCTCTCCCTCCACCTCGGTAAAATCCTCCGCGGCCGCGAAAGGCGCCGACAGGAGATCTGGACACAGAGACGACGTCGGAGGCTTTCGTGCGGCCGTCCTCTCCTAAATCAACTGAAAACTCGACCAACTGGCCTTCTGAAAGCGTCCGGAAGCCGTCGGATCGAATCGAGCTCTGGTGGACGAACAGATCCTCACCGCCGTCGTCGGGAGCTATGAAGCCAAAACCTTTCCTTGCGCTGAACCACTTTACGGAACCAGAGGATCTCTTGGTGGCGTCCATGGGGAGCTTTTAGAAGGTTCAAGAGGTTACCGGAGTAAGCAAGAATAACTGACACTGTGTAGGTGTCTTGGAAGCTGGAAAGTGGGTTCGTACGTACGTGTCAGAGAAGGAGTCGTAGAGGGGCAGGGGCCGGTGGTTTTGAGGATAAATCCAACGGTGTAAAAGGAATAGAGTAGACATCGAACGGCTAGAAAATAATGAAAGGTTTATCCATTTGGATTTCCTATCTTATTTTTCTTATTTAAATGTTGTTAGTTGCTATCCGGGCTTGTTTATTTTAAGCAAGTGGACAGTTCAAGTATTTTTAATGTTTTATATAAACCAATTTGCGGCGGCCGTACCTATTATTTAGAGTCCGGATCGTCTGTCTAACTTTTCCCTGTCTTATTCTATCTAATGGGAGAACGACGTTATTTTTGGATAAAAATTTGGCAAAAGTTGCGACAGATGACAGGCACTTGTAGGTCCCACCCATAGGCGCCGTTTACAAGCCACAGCCGAAGCAAAAGGTCGACAATTTGGAGTGTATTGCACAGGCCACACTTCAGCTTTGGCTTTTTCTTACAATAAATTATATAATTTGTGTTTATTATTATTCAAATATATTATTATTATTATTATTATATAATTTGTATTTATTATAATTCAAATTTATTGTTATTATTATTTTCCGACTTTAGTTTATATACTTATTATTATAAATCTTATATAAGTAATAATAAGTATATAAACTAAAGTCGGAAAATAATAATAACAATAAATTTGAATTATAATAAATATAAATTATATAATAATAATAATAATAATATATTTGAATAATAATAAACACAAATTATATAATTTATCGTAAGAAAAAGCCAAAACTGGAGTGTGGCCTGTGCAGTACACTCCAAATTGTCGACCTTTGTCTTCGGCTGTGGCTTGCAAACGGCGCCTATGGGTGGGACCTACAGGCGCCTGTCATCTGTCGCAACCTCTGCCAAATTTTTATCCAAAAACGACGTCGTTCTCCCATTAGACAGAATAAGACGGGGAAAAATTAGACAGACGATCCGGACTCCATTATTTATAACACAACAAAGGTGGATCTGAGTTTCATAGTTGTTCATATTGACTAAATTACTTTGCATATCATAACTTACTTGTCGGTAAACAGAATTAATTCAATCAATATGAGCCAAGATATACATAAAAATTAGCTATGGTCTAATCACAACCAGGGAAAGATCAATGTAACCGTCACAAAGCAAAAAAGCCCTTTAACGTTTGGGTTCATCGTAACGATGATGAAGATCTTGGACTACTCAGTAAAAAGAATGTAATGGTGGTTACTGAAAAGCTAGAGTAACTGCAGTTAAGGTTTGTCAAGTTAAAATCTAGGACAACCACACGAAGACTTGAAGCTTGAAGCTCCACGCCAAGAATGTTTTGAACATCATAGTGATTCACATTGCGGTGAAGTATAATTCATCCATTGACCAAACAAGTAACTATACACACATCCGATAGCCGAGTTCTTTCCGTTCCAGATCAGAGAAAAGAACATCCACACTACCAACAGTTATTCTCCGTGTGTCCAGTAAATCAGCCCACTGCAGTGAAGCAAATGTAGTTAGATGCAGTAAAATAAAAAGTACGCTCTGAAAGAACTCAAAAGTAAGATAAAAAACTGCTAATACTGGACAGGTGAAATCGATAAGAGCAGCGTAATCAAATCTGAAGAAACATAAAACGGTCCATATATGTATGTTCATAAATCTACTTTCATGCCTTCTTAATTTGCAATGTGATTGTCTGTGAGGAAGAAGTGGATTTGTTTTAAGATCAACAAGAAACGTATGTTTGTTTAAAGCAAAATGTCTCCCAGAGATCTACTCTATACACTTATACTGAGCAAATTAAACAATTAGGGAAAAGACATCTAAACTCTCAGCCACCATGCAAATGATTTGTAAGAGACCAGCAAAGAGTATACACATTTGTTCACTTAAAGCTACAATATAAGAGCTGTATACATGGAAAACTAACACTTACCTGCCCAATACAAACACACACTGCAAGACACCTGCAGCTCCTGTCCAAACTGAAGGCCCAGTTTTGACAATTGAATCTTGTACAAGAAAGCCCACGGAACCCGCAAGAGAAACGAATGAAACAACATAAGCAAAGAAAAGCCAGAGCTTCAATCTGTGCCATCATTTGACAAAAGAAAGGATTATCGAGAGAAATCAAAAGAATTTGAAGCCCTGAATATTTCAACACCAGTTTTAATTAAGATAGTAAAAGCAAAAATGTAATACTTGTAAGGTGAACAGTACAACTCATTGTACAAAAACCGGTCATCACTGTACAAAAACATGCACAACAACTCAAGTGAATAAAAAAAGAAAGTGAAGATTGAAAAACGTGCAAGTTTTAATTCAGAAATAAGAAAGAGAACATGTGGTAGTTCTGATGTGAGTGGACTCATAGTAAGATTATATATTTTAAGGTTGACTTCAAATTCAGCTTGGTTAAATGATAAGCCTATATTACTTATGAGGGTATTGGAATAACTGAGTGACCTATCAAATTAGAAAAAAGAAATTAAACACTCCTGACGGCGAAGGAAATAGAACTACCTTCAAAAGGTGCCCAGTTTTAACAGGCGTAACTTGTTTCATTTATCTGCTACATACTATTAGTCAAACTCTAAAGGCCAATTTTAACAGGAGATCGCAGTCCACCAACCCAATCCCAAGGAGTAGGTGGTTGGCAAATCCCAATAATAGTCATTCCAGCTGATTAGGTCAACACAAGGCCAGCATCAGAGCTAACCTAGATTACGATTAGTTGCCCTGTTAGCTAGTGACAAGGTGGAAAAACTCAAACACAGCAGACTGCTGTGAGTCTAAAATGATGAACACGTGACAAGCATACTAGGTAACACCGTCTCAACAATATTGTCCTCCAATTTTCTATGCAATTAATTATCTTGTACAGAACTTCTTCCTCCAACAACTGCACACGGGTCAACTGTATCACAAAATTCATCACAAAACAATTTCTTAATACAGCTAGTATGCCAACTCGAATGACCAACTACCTATGTATGAAGACAAAATCTAACAGCACTTTGCATATAATGAAGGGCCAATACACTCCCAGGTTTATCAAATAACCAAATTCACCTGTTTGTTTCTAGTTTTACATGACAGACCAGAGAAACCCCGGTCAAAATAATGCACTCTCATTCATCCAAAGAAAAATAAGGAAGCCAGAATTTTCATCAAATCTTTCCAGTCTAATGAGAAATTAACGACTAAGTCGTTAGTTTTAGGTTTCCAATTTAGCAAGCAGAGAGCATATACCTTCACCGAATTAAAAACCAAGCAATTCAGACAGAATCCACCGAGCAAAAAGATAATGTAAAAGTAGAACCAAACAAAAAAAGAGTCGAAAATTAAAATGCCGCTACCTCCATTCACCTTCTTCGTAAGGAGAGTAATCGATATCCTCTTTTCTAACGCAATTAAACATCAAAGCTGCAATGGTCGCAAAGATACCTGCGATAACAAACACATAAATCCAATCCCCAAACAGTAAAAAACATGATACTTTTTATACGCACACAACACAAGAGAAAACGAGACGGCACCTGGAAGGTAGTGAATGAAGGAGATTTTGATGGAGCTGCAAACGACGGCGTCCACCCACAACCACCATCCGATGCCGAACACGACTCCGGCAAGTCCTGGACCGAGGGTCACCCAAAGCTCCAATAAATCCATCGTTCACAAACTCTTTGTTGTCTGCGGGCTTCGAGGGAAGCTGATCAGCGACGGTTACAATCGGGTAAGAGTGTTACTTTCCAGTCGTGTGTCTGTTCATTTTTACACTTTTTGTGTAAAATTATTATGAGAATAAATGAGAGTGAGTTGTTCAAGAGAAGTCCGGTCCGGCCTAATAATGTCTATCCCGAAGGTATCTTTACTAGCTCCTGCGGGCCCCGTCTCATTTGTCGTTTATCTTGCAAATTACTAATTACATTTAAGCAGAAAATTAAAGTGTTTATGCTTTTTAGGAATTCTAACAACTCTGTTGGTAAAACAGGGAGTGCAAGAAGAGTAGCAGAGCCTTTTATTTAACATAATAATGAAAATGACTTATAAAGGCTTACAAAGATAAAACAGAAGAAGCGAAGTCTTATCTACTTTACTTACTGCTACCCTATAATAACAATGATTCCTATAAAATAGCAACGGTTAGCAACCATCCTGAAGAATAGGACATGACTTTGAATCATACTTTGACAAACTCCTCATCCTAAATCCAAATTTTATGTACTCTATGTTTCTTTTCTTATCATCTCAGCACTTTGTAATTATTGATATATTATTTATTAAAATTTCAAATAAACTATTTTCTTAAACGTATTAGAATTAGAAATTAGTAATCAAATCACTATGTTAGTTATAAAGTAAACTCTTGAAGGATAATATGTTGGTGTATATACCATAAGATAATATCTTGGTGTACATATAGTTGTAATATTATTGTGATTTATTCCTTTGTTAATTCGGTCTCCTACTATTAGGCTTATTGTTTGTATTATAAGATGTAAGCCTAACTTTTAGGTATAGAGTTTCCCAACTAAGCTTGACTCCCTTTGTAATTTAACTTTTATATGTGTATATATTGGCTGATGAGCTAATGAATCCATTCACTTTATTTTTTCCTACTCTTTCTTATCACGGTATCAAAGCAGGTCTTGATACCTTCAACCTAAATCTTAGCAACCGACTGACAATAAAGCTACCTATGACAGATGACGGGACAAAGACCGTTGGTATAATTGGTCTATCCAATCTGCTAGGAACTAATTCCTCTTCCCCATACTGTCTCAATTCATACAATCATCCAGGTTCTACCTTAGTCAAATGTCCTTTTAATGGAGAAAACTATGGGATGAGGTGACAGGCCATCAAGGTGGCACTTCGAGCTGAAAGCAAACTTGGTTTTATAGATGGAACCATCATCAAACCAATTGATGATCCAACCCTTATGCAAGCTTGGCACAAGTGCAACTCCATAATGATATCCTGGATTTTT
>JANKOD010000002.1:5670199-5686601 GCA_026284645.1 Erythroxylum acuminatum | reverse complement strand
TGTCCACTGCAACCAAACATCTCACTGTCTTCAGTTCTTGTCCTGTCTCGTCCAACTCTGTCCCGTCTCGTCCTGTCTCTACCTGCTGTAGACGTTAACCATACGCAGGGTCAGTCCTAGCCTAGGAGTGAAGAATACAGACAGGACAGTAGATGAAAGAGAGAAAACGAGACACTGTAAAGATTGGACTTTGGGTTTGGATACTAAATTCAAACGTAAGACTGAAACTTCAAATCTGGCTCCAATTTTATTGGAAGCAGGATTGGAGTAGAAATTTTTAAAACGGTTATAATATACATATGGTTAAATATATATTTATAACGCATGGAGCCATTATGGTTAAGTATTTTTGATATTATGAATTTTTTAGTATTTTTAAATATACATTATTATTTTTTAAATAAATTATTTTGCAAACTAAATAATAGCTAAATTGTATTTTTAATATTAAAAATATTTAAAGAATTTCATCATTTATTCTAGATCAAAATTAACGTAAATTTGAATTAAATAATGCAATACAAATGAAAAAAATTAAATATTTAACATTTTAAGAACTAAAACTTTCGTAATACTGAGGCACATTGAAAGTCCATTTGGACCACACGAAAAGGCTAAATCTTTGATTCTATCCTAGCACATTTTCTTTAAGCAGGACCACGATTAAAGATAAAAAGTTGTGGGAAGCGTAATCCTATTCGAACAAGTTGGATAAGAATAAAATTCCAAAGAGCAACCGTAAATAACAGTTTTTTACTTTCAATTATACGACAGACATTCGCCAAAACTAAAATTGAAGATTGCGTGTCGACTGTCTAAAGCTGAACAGTAAAAAAAAGCCAAGATCGACGAGAAAGGGTAAAACAGTGAAAAAAGGAATGGGCCCCTGGAAACATGCCAAGTGCACAACTGGAGGCGGCACACGAATACACATATCTACCCCCCCGGGACAAAAACGTCCCCTCTTGCCTGCAAAAAACGCGAATTTTTCTCTCCCTTCCACAGCGAAATCAAACTTACACGGGAAAAAAAGAAAAAGAAAACCAAAAAAAAAAAGCCAGTGGAGAAAATCGAAGGAAAAAACAACGCACGAAAACGAAAAAGAGAAACCACCTCGTGAAAACGGATCCACAGCAGCGTGAACCGGGGCAATCGAAACCCTAACCCTAGCCGCGACTCCCTTTTTTGTATATTGTCATCCTCCTGCCTGCGTCTGTGAAAGCTAGGGGACCAGCGAAATTATTTGGTGAAGTATTAGGGTTAGGGTTAGGTGGGAAATTGGGCCTTTTTAAAAATTTTTTACGTGGGGATTTGAAGCGGAGTCGGGACTGTTAGTAACGGTTGGGTTTTTATGATGGAGTGCAAAGGAGGTGGTGCTGGCGGTGGACGGTGTCGGTGATGACCAGAGGCCGATGTCACCGACGGACTAAGATGATGGGGAGGGCTCCTGATGGAGGTTGCGGCACTGACGAGAGGCGTTGCCGCCCTAGGGTTCCGACGTCCAAGTCACCGGAGACTCAAATGGACCGACCACCGGCTACGAGTAAGAAACCAGTTTCATTAGACATTGATTTATTGTCTCAGGCTCGTAAAGCCTTATGTGAGCGCTCGCCATTTGATGTCCCTGAGGACGGGTCTGGGTCTGTTAATTCGAATGTTTCGACTGTCACTACTTTACCTAGTGGATTGGCCAGTTTGTTGAAGCAATCCGACGGTAGGAAAAGGCATAAGAGGTCGCATTCTGGTGCAGAGAAGAAGTCTTCGAGAGCTAGTGAGCGGTCCAAGGGAGGTAATATTTGGGTTGAAACGGAGGAGTACTTTAGGGACTTAGCATTGGCGGATATCGATGCCTTATCTGAAATATCTTCCTTGTTTAGGACTTTAGATGCTAGTAATTGTTTTTTATTTCCGTATATAGAGAACAAGAAAAATGGTAAACCTTACCTATTGGAAAACTTGGATAATTCGAGTAATGACATGCATATTCGGGATCAGAGTAATGAGAAAGCTGACTCGGTTCCAAGTAACGAGGATGTGGATACTGAAACTAAAGCAACTTGTGGAAATGAAAGTAATGGAGTTCAGCCAAGGGGTAATGTGAAGCTGGAGGACGAGCACCTTGTGGAAATTGACAGTATGGGAGCAGAAACTGATGGGGCCAAAGTCCTGCCTTCGGATGAAGGAAGGATGCTCTCTGACTTGGATTTATCTGGTGGTTTAGGATGGCTTTTAGGTTGTAGGAACAGAATTGTACTGACTTCAGAGCGTCCATCCAAGAAGCGAAAACTTTTAGGCACAGATGCTGGGTTGGATAAGGTTTTGATTGCTTATCCTTGTGAAGGGAACTCAACTTTGTGTGATTTTTGTTGCAAGGGTGAGATGGGTAATGATGCAAACAGGCTAATTGTTTGCAGTTCATGTAAGGTTGCAGTTCATCGCAAGTGTTATGGTGTGCAAGGAAATGTGAACGAGTCTTGGTTATGTTCTTGGTGTAAGCAGAGACCTGAAGGAAGTGATTCTGTGAAACAGCCTTGTGTGCTTTGTCCGACGCAGGGTGGTGCTCTGAAACCAGTCAGTAAAGAAAATGGTGACTCTGGTGTGGGGTTTGCTCACTTGTTTTGCTCTCAATGGATGCCTGAGGTCTACATAGGTGATCTGATAAGTATGGAGCCTATTATGAATGTCAGCAACTTGAAGGAAACAAGGAGGAAGTTGGTTTGTACTATATGCAAGATGAAATTTGGTGCATGTATCAGGTGCAGTCATGGTATGTGTTGTTGCTTCGTGTCCTTATTTTTCAGTCTTACACTGGATTAGACTATGTTGGAAATAGTGCATCACTTTGGTTGCAGAGCCAGGATCTAACTAGCTCATAGGTTGCCTGGTGTAATGTTTTGCAATTGCTTTTTTTCCCCAAATTATTCCCAGTTTCTTTGAGGTTCATTATTGACTTTGTAATTCTTGTCCAAACTTCTTCTGTGTAATTTTTGAGGAGGTTGAGGGGAACTTTTATTTTATAGCCTCCTTCAGCTCTTTCATTTTGTATTTGATTAAAAAGTATGAGTGCTGGTTATGGAAAGGAAAAACATTTTCAGATGTATGTAGGTTTAATTGCACAATCTGATCTCTCACACTCCTTGATTATGCACTTGTGTTGTCTCTATGGATCATTCTTACTCGGTAGGCATTATTGTATTGTCAGACCTCAACAAGGATAAGGCCTTTCATTTGGTGGGGCTATGAGCTTTTCAAGTTTTTATGTGTTGTTGGTACAGATATCATGAACTTGCCATATCTGAACTTGCGTGTTCTTCTTTTCCTATTTTGTTGGATCACTATGTTGGACCAATAATTTTTTATCTGAATGCTTAGTAATGGCTCCCTACGTATAGGTGGTCACTAGTGCACTAAGTGGGTGCAGAATAGATGACTTCTCATTCTTTTCATTCTTTTCTCGAAAAAGATAGTACCATTGTTTGAAAATATAGATATTGAAAATGGAGGCTAGAAGGTTGGGGCCTGAAACTGACAAAATGGAAATTGAATTTCTTCCAATTGGCATGCGGTTACTGTTTTTACTTGTTGTTGAAGCAGTTATACTATATGTAAAGTACTGGAGCATCTGCCAATCTTGTCCTTATTTTCTGTGCAAGCTCAATACATACGATGACTCTGCAACACTATGTAAAGCATTGGGAAACTATACATCTGTTCCATATTGTCTAGTTACTTGTTCTCTTGAGTAGAAATCAAGGATGCTTCACTTCTATTGAATCTGCCGTGAGGGCGAGTTCATGGGAGTTTGCACTTCAACAAACCTGAAAGTGTTGTTGAGATTAATGGTTAGCAATAAGCATTATCTTGTGATTTGGGCTTGGTGAATATAATACGTGGGCACCCAATTTATCTATGCATTAAGTATGAGGCTACTAAATCTGATGCTCTTTTAAAGTTTTATTACTATTTGCAGGAATTTACTACAGATGGAGTAAGTTAAATTAATTTGTAAAAAAGTTATTCCTTTTGCTTATGCAATTAAGTGATGCGCTGAAGTGTGGCTTTGGTTCCGTTTCTTGTGTATGATACTGTTAATTTACCCATCCCTCTCTCTTCCCCCCCAACTCTCGCTTCCTCTCTGGCTTAGAATTGGGTTGTTAAGTATGTGAATCACATGTTTCCATCGATTATAACTCATTGCATTCAACATTTAGGTGCTTGTCGAGCTACTTTTCATCCTATATGTGCAAGAGAGGCTAGACAGCGAATGGAGGTTTGGGGAAAATATGGATGTGACAATGTAAGTCATTTTCCTGTTCTTCACTCTTTTGCTTGTATTGATGCAACTAGTCACATACTCTTTATTTATTGATTTTATGCTGTGATCTGCCACAAGTGTCTCTGATTAGAGCTCTTGTCCTTTCTGTTTCATTGTTGTCCTTGCCTTAACATTTCTTTTGCAGGTTGAGTTACGGGCATTTTGTGCAAAGCACTCAGAAGTCATTGATGGTAGGACCTTTTCTTCCGTAGAAGATCCTTTGACATCTATTGGTGGTGACTTGTCTGTTGCCAATTCAGCGACTTTCTCAACGGACAAAGAGTGCCAAAATCGAGGTGATGCTACTGCCAATGCAGATGTTCTAGATAGCAATGCTGGAAAAGCTAATGATAGAGAATTGCATGAAACAGGAGTGTCTGATTGTACATCGAATGCCGTGCATATGTCTGAAATTGGCGATGTCGAGCAACAAAATAGGATTGGGATGTTTGAGAACTCTTCTGAATTGAAAAATCTTGCATTGGCTTTGAGGAAGGTAGTTGGGGGTACTTTGTCGGATGCTTGCGACGAAATTATCTTATCTTAATTAATTACCTTTTCTTTAGTTGTAATTTTAGTATTGTTTTTACTAAGATTTTGTGTCTCATTCATGTTTATGTAGTTAATTGATCGAGGAAAAGTTAATATGAAAGATGTAGCATCAGAGCTTGGGATCTCACCTGAAAGACTAGTTTCAACTCTTGCTGTAAAGCTCAAAACGAATAGTTCCTCTTATCTCTTTTTGTTGATAACTCTTATCAGTGCTCTTCCCTGACTGCAGACCTTTTTTCTGCAGGAAGATAGTTTAGTTCCTGATTTGCAAAGCAAAATAGTAAAGTGGTTTGAAAATCATGCTTTTATGGGTACTTTACATAATCTTCTGAAAGTTAAACGAGATTGCATTATTTTATTAGTCTGAGATGAGCTGATATTTCTAAATGGTATAAAAATGTCAGAGTCTGATATCCCAGATGCCGTTGCTGTGAAGTCAGTTCCTCCTCGAAGAAGGACCAAAAGCAGTATTAAGATTTTGAGGGGAAACAGGGTAATTTGCTCATCGGAAGAAAATTTGATCGACAATGGGGTAGAGATGGATGAGTCCAAAGTGGACCGATCCCTATCGAAGGAAACAGAAAATAATACTCAACCTTCAGTTCCTGATTCCACTGAGGAGGTAATTAATCTTACCATAATGTAATTGATAGAACACTACCTCAAGAATTTTATTTGTTGTTTGTCAAGCCTTATACTGAAATTTGAAGATATCTTTTCTGTCTGTTTCATTAATTTCATTTGTGTAGGAGTCAAAATTTATGATTTGTTTATTTGCATATTATTATGGCAGCATGTTAAGAGTGTTAATGTGTTTTTTGTTTGATATTGCAATATGAATAGTAGCATTTGCTAGTTTGCTTAGTATGACTTGCTGTGTCACAGTTGTTTGATGTTCTAATTGGACATGGATAATATATCTGCTCAGTGTTATATTACAACTGGTGTATTTGCATCTAGTCTATCATGTTCAGTGAAGGGTTGATATTCTTGTAGGTGAGAGAAAATCTTGAGTTGGTTAATTAGTAACAAATGGTTATTTAGAATCAAAGTCTTGTGTTCCTTTTTTTTCTCTCTCTGATGATTTTGAATCTCAATGCTATATTCTCCGAATGAATTCTGTGGTTTTTGCTCCAATTACTATTTTCATAATTGCAGTGAGCTACCATGTAATTTGGGTCCCACTCTAATGAGTATCGCTATTGGCGAGAGTGGAGGGATCTGTGTAGCTTTTATTTTCCTTCATACCATTGCAAAGATTGTAGACAAATATAACAGTACCTCAAGGCTTTTTTGTTCTGTGTATCTGCACTAACTGCTTGACCTAATCTTCCTCTGGATTCTATTTTCATTTTGTTATTTCCACATTTTCAGTTTAGTTGGATTTCATTAGACTGATGTGCATGCTTGTAATCTTATTTTTTTGTTGTTTATTTGTAGAGATTAATCAATGTAGATGGGCTTTCAGACTCTTCACTAGTTAACTTTTCTGCAGGTACTCTTTCCCTGATTAATTTTGTGGAGTTAATACTCTTTCTAAGGAAATTTTCAAGTATCTGGTGGTGTATACTTTTCGGTATTGCTTTTTCTTGCATACCATTTGAGAGCATAGATTTAGTTGATATATCTTGTAGGAAATTTTCAACCAAAAAAAAAAAACTTGTAGTTATTAGGGGGGATTAGATTCTTGAGATTGTTTTGTGGTCCTCAGACGATAGGATGTTCCATTATGAATTTAGGTGTCAATAGTTCTGTTGTTTGCTTAGTCATGCGTCTAAACATCAGAATGGTTAGGTTTTGAGTCCAATGCAAAATTGCAAGGTTGATTATGCTATCTTGATTCTAATTCCATGTCATATAATGGTTAGGGTTTGAGTCCAATGCAAAATTGCAAGGTTGATTATGCTATCTTGATTCTAATTCCATGTCATATAGTACCATGTAACATCTTTTGTTACTTTGTTTATGGTTATACATTTCATAGGCTGTTCGAATGATCCTTCGCATGGTAGTGTCTATGAAAAGATTGAGTCTGGGCCTGAGGCTGTTCCTGAGCAGTGTGAGTCAGCTATGCCAGATCAGGGGAATCTCATCTCTACTGATATGAAGCCACTAGTCCCTGATTTAATGTAAGCTTGGTAACGTTTATTCCTTTGTCTTTCTCATTTCTAATATCAGGTTCTTCTATGATGCTTATTCAAATCACTGAGGGATACAGTGTTGAAATTGTGCTTGATTGGAGTTGTCTGGTGGCCTTGTTTTTTTTGCTTCAGGAGAACAGGAGCAAGTTCTGGTCATTTTGTCCGCCCATCTATTTGTGAGGAGCTGCCACATATGCAGTCTGAGCTGCTTTCAGAGAATAAAGCCTGTGACATTCAAGGTGAAACTTGTGAAGAATGGATATGTTATGGTTTTCCTTTATGCATCTTCTATTATATGGATGACACATTGGATGTTTGTTCTTGACCAGGATCTGATGTAGGTGAAATTTCTCGTCTGGAAGCTTCTTACAATGCCACTTTTTGTTGTAATCACCATAGTAAACACTCAAAGTGCTATGACATGGTTTCTGTATGCGGTGGAGTTGATTCAGAGCTTCTGGCAAAAGCTAAGAATCTGGAGATTTCTGAATTCTCTCCAGCTGATGAAGTTGAAGGGGAAATGTTCTATTTTCAGCATAAGCTCCTAGGCAATGCAGTAAAAAGAAAACACCTGACTGGTCTACTTCCTTCTCTGGCATTTTTATTGTTTTGACCACATCTTCTACTTTTACCTACTCCTGCGAAGTGTGACAGAATGTGGATGTGGAGGCTTAATTCCCATTTTTTTCCCCTTTTGCAGATAACTTAATTTGTAGGGTTATGAAAAGTCTGCCACAGGAGATTGATGCAGCGAGAAATCATAGATGGGATGATGTGCTTGTTAATCAGTATCTTTCTGAGCTTAGAGAAGCAAGGAAGCAAGGCAGGAAAGAAAGAAAACACAAGGAAGCACAGGCTGTACTAGCTGCTGCCACAGCGGCTGCTGCGGCTTCTACTAGAAATTCATCATTTAGAAAAGATTCTTTTGATGAATCTATCCAGCAGGAGGTCGATTTTTTTCACCATTTTTTTTCTTTGCATTTAGTAGTTTAAACTGGTATTATGTGCTTATCAAAAATTGTGATTATCGTATGTACTTTTTACAGAAATTTAATGCATCTAATGGGAGGGCTACAACTTCTTCTCAGTTAGTGCCACGTCCCAGAGAAATGGCTTCCAGGGTGGCTGTTCCAAAGATTTCATCAGACAAGTATTCTGACTTTGTGCAGTTCACTTCTGACTTTTCCAAGGACCATACAAGATCGTGTGATATTTGCAGAAGATCTGAAACAATAATGAACCCTATCTTAGTCTGTTCCAGCTGCAAGGTTTTCTAAGCTAACCATTCCTTAACAAATTTCTATCATTGTAAATATTAGTCTGTTTTCAGTTGATAACTGTATTAGTAACAGGTTGCAGTTCACTTGGATTGTTATCGGAGTGTTAAGGAATCTACAGGTCCATGGTACTGTGAATTGTGTGAAGAATTCATAATGGCTAAAAGCTCTGGAGCTCCTTCTGGCGATTTTTGGGAGAAGCCTTGTTTCGTGGTAGAATGCGGTTTATGTGGTGGCAATACTGGTGCTTTTAGAAAGTCCACTAATGGTCAATGGGTGCATGCCTTCTGTGCTGAGGTTTGAATGCATTCTTTCTCTCTGTTTTAAGTAGACAATTTATTGTTTGTTCTGTTAATCTCTCCATGTCTTCTTTGACCGCATAACTGTTTGTTTTCTGAACTTTTTTTTTTAGTGGATCTTTGAACAAACATTCAGAAGGGGTCAAGTGAATCCTATTGAGGGAATGGTATGTACTTCTGTTTCCTATTGTTGATTTAAGATTTACATACTTTGGAATTGTTTGGAAAGAAAATGGCGAGGTCAAAGGAGACTAGGTAAAACAGATTGTTATTTTACCTGTTTCAGTTTGAATACAACGCAGAACATTTCAGAGATGAAGTACAAATATTCCTTGAACAACTATATTTTATGTTCTTGTAATTTCTTCTCCCTCTGATTTGAGAGGTTTTCTGAATTTGGACTTGAGAATAAATTTTGCATTTAATTTCTATAATTTATTTTCATATTAAAATAAAGGAAAGTTGAATTGTTCTCCTGTATTTTTCTCCCAAAACAAATTTAAGGTCTGAAATAGATTTCACAAACACTTGGGATTGCTGTTGATTGAGTTTTTTGTTTTCTTCGAATTGTTTTGGATGAGCAGGAAACACTTGTGCGAGGGAGTGATAGTTGTTGTGTCTGTCGGCGGAAAGATGGGATTTGCATTAAGGTGATTGTTACCTTCATTATGTTGTATACTTTTTTATTCCCACTGCAATTACTCACATTGCAGCCCACTACATGTGTGCAGTGTAGTTATGGTCACTGTCAGACAACATTTCATCCCTCTTGTGCTAGAAATACAGATTTCTACATGTATGTTAAGACTCTTACTGGCAAGTTGCAGCACAAAGCTTACTGTGGAAAACATAGCGTGGAGCAGAGGGCAAAGGTTTTGATTCAGTAGTTTGGTACTTGATTGGTTCTGCTTCTATAATTTTATGTTATTGCCTCATTTTTTTTTGCTTTACTTGATTAGATGGAAACTCAAAGACATGGAGTTGAGGAAATCAGGAGCATCAAGCAGATCAGAGTACGATTATTTCTTCACTTTTTCAGACTATTTTAGATTTTTGAAATTACTTGTTAGGGTTTATTGATCTGGGCAGTGGTAGAACTTCTTCTTTACATATAAAATGTGTCAGATGCTAGTTGTTATTGTTAGATGTTAATTAAGGATTTTGATGAATTGGGTTCGGGAATAAGTTGGTATATTTTATTTCACGCTTCTGCTTTACTGATATTAACTAAGGCAGAATGGAGATAACTAGTTTTATGTTTGATTGCTTAGAATAGTTTACCAGGTGAGAGAGGCTTCTATTTCTCTTGTGATTTTCCTTCTGTATTTTCTGTCTTTGACTTCTTTTAGGCTGCTGAATGAAACTTTTTGATTCCCTTGGCAACAAGGAATTGTTTTGACTTGTTCTAGATTAGATTTTGGACATGAGATTCTTCCGAATCTCTAGCCAAGTTTCTTTTGCAATATTATGGATCATTCTTATTTGTTGTTAAGTTTTTTTCAGTTGAATATTTGTTGCTTTAATAATTTATTTGTTGTTTCATGGTACTTTCTTACTTGAAGCCAAATTTTCTTTGACTAACTTCAAATTTCTCATTTGCAGGTTGAGCTAGAAAGGCTACGGCTTCTGTGTGAGAGGATCATTAAGCGTGAAAAACTAAAGGTACTTAAAGTGAAACGCCTGAACTTTATGAAACTTTTGCAAACCTTTTTCTCTTGCTATTTTTCTTGCTGTGTACAATATTCTTTATTATAGTTATTCTCTATGAGAAGTTAAGCTTAAAAGTGTTAATGTGACTCTTCCGTGAGGATTTGTAATTTTAAGCCCTGCGACCAAGCTGTGAGTCAGTCTGGTAGCTAGCATATCATTTCGAAGCACATTCTCTTGATGCTGGCAATTTGAAGCTTTAGTTTGGTAAAATAAGGTTCAGATGTCTTCTATGGGGAAATTAGTGATAGGTCCTAATCCATTGCTTCTGGTTACTTGTTTCCTTTTGATGTTTGCAGCGCGATTTAGTTCTTTGTTCACATAATGTCCTTGCTTGCAAAAGAGACCATGCAGCGCAGTCTATGCTTCATAGTTCCTTCTTACATCCAGAAGTCAGCTCAGAATCTGCAACAACATCTCTAAAAGGCAATACTGATGGTTACAAATCTTCCAGCGATGCAATTCAGAGGTCAGATGATGTGACAGTGGATAGTACAATACATGTTAAGCATCGATTTAAGGGTACTGTTTCCCTGGAGACTGATCAAAAAACAGATGACAGCTCCACATCTCAACTTCAAGTTACCCAAAAACCCTTGTTGAAGCCACCATTTGCTGGGAAACAAATTCCTCAAAGATCTTTCCTTACAGCGCGTAATTCAATGGATGACGGAGAATGGAGGTCAAAATCTAGGAAGGTATAGAAAGCGATGATTGTTGGCTATTGACTTTAAACACAAAAGCAGACATCTATATACGCATATGCTATATATCTATATGAGAGACAAAATAGAAACGGATGAATCCTCACTTTTTGTGTATAAAAAAACAGATTTTTGAGAAAGAACTGGTAATGACATCAGATCAAGCATCTGCCAAGAATCAACAGTTACCTAAAGGGTACTTCTATATTCCTGTTGATTGCCTTCCGAAAGAGAAGCAGAGCAGCGAGGATGCATGTTCTGGTGGACAGTTGGAAAATGGAACGTAGATTGGGAGGATATGACTGGGTTTTTCATCTACACAATGGAGACGGATCCACTTGATGCGGGCATTTGCCTCTGCCTGGCCTATTTATCCGAAGACGATGGGATGAGTTAGCAGAGCAGACGGTGTATGTGTTAGGATTAGAGGGTAAGACCGGAAGTTTTGGCATGGCATCATCATTGTTGTATATTCATTGTGAGAGTAATTGTACAGTGGGTGAGGGTTTATTCCATTACAATGTATTGAATTTTACGAATACACCATCCCCTTTTGGTCCGAAAGAGGCTGTATGGATGTGGAAGGAATGAGAAGTTGGTGCTGCGATGTAAAGTTAATGTAAATATTCGTACAGTTTCAATGCTCAAACCAAAAAAAAAAATGCTTACAGCTTTAGATGGATAACTTACTTTATTAGACTGAATTCTAGCTCTGGATTTTCTTACTCATCGTACGGTGTTATAGATGACTCTTATATACGAGTGAGTGCATTTCTCTTTACCCATTTGTATGAGAATTACACTGTGCTGTAGATTTTTTTTCTGGGGGTGTTGTATAAGTCACTTTCCTTTGATGAAGATGGTGATTGATGTGCTTTAATATGACGGAGGATATGAACATAGGAGTTAAAATCGGTGCGTGGAAAATGAGTTAGTGGCAGAAGGAAATTTTATTCGGTAAAGATTAAACTCAAAGATGAGTTAATGGCAGAAGGAAGCTTGAAATCGTAAAGGGTTGATTGCACGGGCAATTTTTTTCATTATTACGATTGTCGTATTGGATTTGCTTTTCATACAATACGATATTGATATATGCCAATATTAAGTATTAATTTCGATAATTTTTTAAATTATAAAATTACAAAATAATTCTTCAATGTATTATGCTTAAAAAATTATAATAATATTAATTATTATTTTATGTAGGACATTTTAAGTTTTTTTTTTAATTTAGTCCTATTTTTTTAAAATCTATAATTTTGATCATCCGGTACAGTATTTTAATTATCAGCTAGGTGATACCAATTAAAAGAGTTTGTACTAACCAGTACTAGTCGCCTGTTTAGTTGAGTGGAATAGTTATTTTATCACTGATGTATTCTTGTCTTCCTGATGAATAGTTATTCCTTTGTTTAGTTAGAAAATAACATACAGAATAACTAATCTCACGTTTAATTATTTCTACATTTTGAGGATATCTAAAGATATCTCTTCCATGTCTTTACTTATTCCGCGAAATGTGGAATAGATAAAGACAACCTTTCTCTCTGTTATTATTATTAATTTTATTAGTATTATTATTATTGTTGTTGTTGTTGTTGTTGTTATTGTTGTTAATATTAATATTAATATTATTAATTACCTTATTATTATTATTATTATTATTATTATTATTATATAGTTAGCGGAGACTGTAATAGATATTTTGATCTTTTTGTTAGTTATTCCTTTATCATTTCAAATTTATATTTTCAAACCAAACACTGACATACATCATCATTATAAATTTTTAAGAATAAACCAAACTAAGTAATACTCATTTCATTCTATTCCTCATCTATTCTATTCCTAAGAATAACTATTTCATTCCTTATCTATTGTAATAGGTGAACCAAATACCATGTAGAGTTCTGTATGAATTTTTTTTTCGATATCAATTTTTGCTGATATGGTATTTTAAATAATGATTTTGATCCTTCTTTAACTTAATTTTTAATTTTTAAAAATTACAGTTGTTTATTGCATAAATACTGTTATTATTTCATAAATATAATTTCAAAAGGTAATTAATATTTTTTTAAAATTATAAACTCAGAATAAAGCAAATTTTCTTTTTCTTCAAGAATGGGGCATTGTTTCTTGGACTGGGACGACATTTGCAAGAGAGTGGGCCCGTAAGCCCAAATTGTTTCAGAGATTTGGTAATTCTGATCGCAGGGAGCCCACTAGTGAATTTGGTTTCAATATGGGTTCCATAGACACGCCAACTAGTTTAGCGAACGGCTCTTCAGCCGCCTCTGACGTTCACCTGAAACCTAAACCTGCGACTAACACCGGAATGCCTACGGCCGCCGCCGATATGACGCAGCTCGACTTGGATGAATCCAGGAAGAGGAAGTCGAGCGTTCTACCTCTTGATGTCGGCACTCGCGTCATGTGCCGTTGGCGGGATGGCAAGTACCACCCGGTCAAGGTTATCGAGCGAAGGAAGTTAAGTCCTGGAGGAGCCAACGATTATGAGTACTACGTTCACTATACTGAATGTATGTTTCGATTTGATCGTCGATTTTGATTTGTTTGGTTTTGTATTTCTGTTTAGGTTTAGGGTTTGAGATTAGGTATTAGGAATTGTCCAAAAGATTGTGTTTGGGGTGTTTTTTTTTTCTTGAAAATTTGTGAATTAATCTCGATGAACTTTCCTAGATTAGACGCGTTAGGGTACTCTTTTCACCTGCAGCGGTAGGTTTCTTTGTGATTCAGTAATAGTTGGCTGAACATTTGTGGAGAAGACAATGGGATCAAATAAACAGATGAAACCTTACCGAATTGGCTTAAATTACTCATATGTCCTGATAGGATGAGAGAGGGTTCGGCGGAAGAAATTGAGATGTTCATATAATAGGAAAGATTCGTCACTGAAAATTTGTTTGTTGGTTTCCAAATTGTCTCTGTAGTTTGAGTTTGATAGAAGAGTTCGTGTGGTTTGATTTCAATACCACGGGAACTCGATGTAATTTATGCATTTAGCCAAAATATCTTTGGGTGCAAATGATTAGCTAGCTGGAATAAAGGTTCCACGGTGAGAACTTGAGAGCATTAATTGAGTTTTTCTGGAACATGTGAGTTGGGTAAATTATTTGTTAATGGTAGCAAATGCAGAAGTTCTGGATCGAATTCAAGAATAAGTGTTCTGGAATGTCAAATATGCTAAATGCTAGAATTGCTTTTCATACGCAGTCTGATTTTGGTTTTCAATTTTTGGTAGTTAATAGGAGGCTTGATGAATGGGTGAAGCTTGAACAATTAGATCTTAATTCAGTGGAGACTGTTGTTGATGAAAAGGTGGAGGATAAGGTAATTTAGTTGCTTTTATATTTGGTGGAAGAGATTCTACCTTCCCAAAACCCTTTTTGTTGATAGAATCTTCCACCAAAAGTGTACCTTTTTTTGGCCTTGGGAACTGATTCAAGGAAGTCTAAACATACATTATTGCAGGTGACAGGCTTGAAAATGACACGACACCAGAAGCGTAAGATTGATGAGACTCATGTTGAGGTATACTCTGATTGAATGTCAACAATAACTTTTAATATGCAACGTGTGGAAATTTAATTGCAAGATTTTGAATCCGATGAATTAAAGAGAATCATCACATATGGTTAACTGCAATTTGCTAAAAAATATTTTAAGTTTATGGTGTCATGAGAGACCATTGTTTATCCTAAAATCACTATGTTCAAATGTTTAGGGCCATGAGGAGCTTGATGCTGCCAGCTTGCGTGAACACGAGGAGTTCACAAAAGTGAAAAATATTGCCACTATAGAACTTGGAAGATATGAGATTGAGACATGGTACTTCTCCCCTTTTCCACCAGAATACAATGATTGTTTGAAGCTGTACTTTTGTGAGTTTTGCCTCAATTTCATGAAGCGTAAAGAACAGCTTCAAAGGCATATGGTGAGCTGTGCCTCAAGTGCATCTCTCTCTCTTGCTTTGTGATATATGCACCATGCTACAGAGTGTTTTAAAACTGTCAATTTCTAGCGTGTATGACTAATCAATATCCTTGATTACTAGTGGCTAATTTCAAACTTAGGCTCTTTACATATTTTCTCCATGGAATCACTATGTTGATGTACATTTTCTTTCAATTATCTATTGAATTTCAATTAATATACTCTAAACTTAACTTGTTGAACTTGTTAATTAATGAAACATTATACTGCTCAGGCTTTTACCAGTATTCAATTTGGGAGATTTTTGTGGAATGAAGATACAGTTTGATGAAGTTGATGGATTAGTTAATAGATTATGACAATTGGGCAACTTCAACTCATTTTTCTTTCATTTAATAGTATTGAGATGTGATTTGGTGGGTTTTATATCTCCTTAGAAATTGTCTCTCTTTGTCTACTTGAGTTTTGCTGCACGGTTTGTTTTAATATTTTGTATAATTTGATTTATTTAGAGAAAGTGTGATCTTAAACATCCTCCTGGAGATGAAATTTACCGAAGTGGTACCTTGTCAATGTTTGAGGTATGTCTCAATGATGGAGAAATTATCATTTAGCTCATTGACTTTCTTATATCTTATTTTCATTATCATTCCATTTTTAAAATGACATTCTCTCTTTTCTTTGTAATATCTTCCCTTTTTCAATTTGTGGATTTTGTTGTTGGGGGAAGGGGAGGGACTTTATAAGGATTATATTATATACTGGTCTTTTTGTGAGGGAGTATAAATTCATTGTTGCCGTTCTTGTCAAATTCTTTTTTCTTTATAATGTAGATAAATTGATTTGTTTCTAAATAGTGATATAGGATAGCTACTGAATATACCAACAATATTTGGTACAGTATTGTATAAACTATATATAGTGTTGCTGGACTTTAGGTTCTGTTTTTTGCTTGGACTGAACAAAAAAGGCCTATCCTCAGGGTTTGTAATAAGAACTTAGGGTCACTCGAACAAACAAGACTATTAGTAGGTTCCTAGAAATTACGTTTGGAGGCTAGGAATCGCTGTTTAGTCTTCGAGTCCTTTAGAAAGGTAATGAACACAATTTCAATGTTGGAAATTGTGAATTCTGGAAAATCTTTATTATTATAGTCATTACTGAAAGGTAAAGTCATATATGAAAGGAATCCTGTCATTTGGCTAACAACGCTGGTAACGAAACATTATTCTACCCTTATAGCATTCAAATCCTATCCTGATACAGAAAATTCCAAAGTTATGTTATTTTGACTACAAGTAACTAAAAGTAATGTTTATAGCGCAAAATGCGAAAGACAGCCTCCATATGAGACTCTCTAGGGTCATGCATATATTGAGTTTTCTCTCTCCTGCATCTACGTTTTTTCATTTCTGCCCTACTAAGGAGTTGAGTTTTCTCCTCCTCTCTC
>JANKOD010000002.1:5648727-5670099 GCA_026284645.1 Erythroxylum acuminatum | reverse complement strand
TGTCTAGAGATTTTAGGATCCATAGAATTAATAAGCCAAGACATAACCAAAGAATTATCAGAATCCCATTGACTAAAAAACGGATCATTAACAGTTGGTGGCTTATTATCTCCATTAATGTATCCCTGCATCCTTCTAGCCTTAATAAAAAGCAAACATGATCTAGACCAAGCCAGATAAGTACCACAGCCATCCAATTTAATAGGGCTAATATGAATATAGGGACTGTCACTAAAAGCATGAGATTTATCGACTTCAGTTCCTTTCTTAACATCTGACATGATGATATTCGGCTGAAGAAAAGGTAGGGATAAGTTCAGAACCTGTTCGGATAAAAAACCAGAAAAAACAAGTCGTCCGAAGTGACCGGAGATGAGCTGATCAGAGTCGCAGAAGGCAGGAGATAAGATCTGGGCGAAAAAACGAGTCAGACAGTGGCCGGAGATGGCCGCACGCGCCCACGCGCCGGCGCGTAAACAGTGTCACCGGAGCTTCAGGCGGCGCGTGACACCACGCGCGACGTCGAACGGCCGTGAAATTTTTGTGGCTGGCCGGTTTTGACACTTCCGACCTTCTGGTGTGGGTGGTGTTGAGAGAGGAGGAGAAAACTCAACTCCTTAGTAGGGCAGAAATGAAAAAACGTAGATGCAGGAGAGAGAAAACTCAATCTCCGGTATGGGCATCCAGCTCTGATACCATGAAGAATTTTTCATTCTATATATTAATCTTTACAAGGTATATACACTTGAATATATAGGAACAAACTATCCTAATAAGGAAGAACTAATTAAGGAACTAATTAAGAAAGAATAATAACGGAAGAATCCTAATTATACACATTCCTAATCTGTCATTCCTAATATGTCAACATTAACTAATTAGCAAAATTTGTAATCAGGCCAACTGCGTAGTATAGGAAATAACCCTAAACTACTTACTATTCTCTGTTAAGCTGTGTTGTAGATTGTTGTCATTTCCCAGTGAATGTTCTGGTGCAGGTTGATGGAAAAAAGAACAAGGTTTATGGGCAGAACCTATGTTATTTGGCAAAGTTGTTTCTGGATCACAAGACCCTTTACTATGACGTCGATCTTTTTCTATTTTACGTCTTGTGTGAATGTGATGATAGAGGATGCCACATGGTTGGATATTTTTCCAAGGTAACGTTTTTCATTTATGAAGAACATGATCTAGTTGTGACTTCCACTTGATTTATTTGGTGTTTATTTGATGCTTCTTCAAACAGAAATTTTAAGCAATATGAAATTACTTTTCCTTTGCACCTTTCTGTACCAGTTCTCTTTTACTTGTGGAAGATGCTGAAGTAACAAAGTTTTTGGTTTCTTGTGGTTGCAAATATGTATCTTGGCTGCGAGATTCAGTTGTTCAGCAATGTAATTTTTAGATAATAGTTGAACCCAAACATTTGTGACATTGCTAAGTATTCTTCTCAACGATGCAGGAAAAGCATTCAGAGGAATCATATAATTTGGCTTGTATTCTTACCCTTCCACCTTATCAAAGGAAAGGCTATGGAAAGTTTTTAATTGCATTCTGTAAGCTCTCTGCCTTATAGTCTATTTTTCTATTTGCTTCTTTCGAATCTGACTCATGCAAGAAGCACTTATATTGCTATTTCTATCAAGTTTTGGATAGTGGATGGAGCTCTTAATTATATTGTTGTAATTCCCTATTTTGCTCGAGTACTTGCAAGCATTAATCATGTTCTATATGTTGTGAAGTAATGAAAAATGCCAATGGATCTTGAAACTCGTTGGGAGAGGATGTCAAAGATATCCTCCTCTACCAGGATTTAAGGCCTGGTGGAATGCTTTCCGCTTCTTGGTGAACCAAATAAAAGAGTATGAAAAATGCTAGATTGTGTATATTTGACAAAATGCTCATATTTACATGGAGCAGCATATGAACTTTCAAAGAAAGAAGGTAAAGTTGGCACACCTGAGAGGCCCCTTTCTGACCTAGGGCTGTTGAGCTACAGGGGATACTGGACGAGAGTACTTTTGGACATCTTGAAAAAGCACAAGGGAAATATATCTATCAAGGTAAGCATTTTCAATCTTCTTTAACATCATGACAATTTTTTGTGCTGTTCAATTTAATTCTGATTATGCCAACCCCAATTGAAATTTTAAGTGATCCGTTTTCTCTTAGACCTGCTAATGGAACTATCGTATGGTTTGTGGAAGTGCCTGAAATTATGCTATTGTGGTTCTAGTTCCTCCATCATATAAATACATCTTATTACTCATTTTCATGTTGTAATGTTTTTTTCTTAGTTTCTCTGATTGTTGTATCTGTTTCGTATTTTACCATATGCTAGCTTTTTGGTGTTTTTGTTCACAACAGTTGCTGCTTTCTACAGGAGCTTAGTGACATGACAGCTATCAAGGCAGAGGATATCCTAAGTACTCTTCAGAGCCTGGAGTTGATTCAGTACAGGAAAGGGCAACATGTGATATGTGCGGATCCAAAGGTGTTGGATCGGCACCTGAAAGCTGCTGGTCGTGGTGGCCTTGAGGTTGATGTTGGCAAATTGATCTGGACTCCTTATAAAGAGCAAGGTTGATGGTGAAGGCTAGTTTTAAATTTTCTGTATAAGCTTGATATGTACCATTACCTGTATAAATCTAGGTCATAGGAAACAAATTTAGGTCTAATATCCATGTGCTTATAGCTTTAACTCTATATTCCTGTTTAATTTGATATAATGTGATGCTTGTTCGAGCAGGATAATCGTGTAATCCATGTAATAGATGGAGATCTTTAGCCATTACTACTGCCTAATTTCATTCACATGACCTTTACCTGCCCTTTTGAGTTTTGAAAATTTCCCCTTTTTTCTGAAGTTAAAAGATATACCATGAGTCACGACGATGGACTCCAACTTTTAAGGCTGCGAAGACTGTTGAGAAAGCTTAGTATTTAATGGGAATCCAAAATTATTCAAAGTACTAACACAAATTAATACCATTGCTCTTGGCCAGTCAATCCTCCCAATTGCCCTCATATTTTCAAACAAATGAAACTAATGCAAAGTCCAAATTAAACATTCAACTAAAGCATGCCATAATGGTTCGTTTTCAGAGATTGCACATACTGACCTTTTGCCAATGCAATTAATGGTGAGAATAGAGATGCATTAAATCAACTAACATACACGATCAAGACTCAACATTAACTCATCAGTTAAGACTTTTTTCAATGTTTTATTAATTGTTGAAACATGCACCTTGTCTTGTTCTACAATGTTGTACGCCCTAACATCGAACTTGCCCTCGCTCTCTGCTTGGAAACTCCTCCCATTTACTTTTCCCACACCCCTTTTTGGACTTTATAGAGCGCACTGAAGCTGATCTGTCCTGAAACTGCGCAGTTTGTAAATAAGCCTGAGATCAGGTCTTGACTTTCCTGTTTCAGAGACTACACGTCTGTACATTTTCCCTGCCTTTTCTTTGCCATGATTATGCTTTAGAAAGCAAGTAGATAAGGGTCTTCTTCTAAATCATTACTCGGACAGTGATACGAAGGAATTGAGAAGCTTTCTGGTGCAAATTGAAGCTGATCTGACCCACAATGGACACACCCCAATTGCCATAACCAGCGGCATGAGAACAACTAATAAACCTTTTGCATAATTTCACTAGAAAAAGGCAAAAAACCATCTAATTAGATCTCCGAATAGTAACTTATCGTACACATCCCTGCCAGAGCCACCACCATTCTGTATAGTTTCGTGGTACAGGGTTCGATTTGTTGGCGAATTGTGAATTGGAAACAGAATCATTTACGTAATGCTATGCAGTGTCTTACCCTTCAAGAGTTTCTCATCATATCAACAAGTGGTTGGTGCTACATTAGATCTTTTGAGTTGAATCTGTTGAAGCTGCAAGTTTTTCAAAGCAGCCCCACCACACCTCCTGTTCCACAGACTGTTCATTTCTTCTCCATCTGCTGGTTTTTGCACTTTCTTGATCACAACAGGCAAAGGAGGATCCATTTGGTCTATGTTGACAGAAAAAGAGTTCTCTTTGCCATCATCTGTCTTGACTCCACTTGCACCTCTCAAGATTGCTTGTCTTCTTGTACATATATTGGCGTGTGTCATTGGAGTTGCGGCCGTGTTCGTGGGAGTTTTCATAGAGAAGATTCTCTTGAGCTTAGAGTATTTGACTGTAGTTGTGATGTCTTTTCGTCTAGTGATATTGAGCTGGTTAGAACTAGCGAGACCAACTATTCTGTTGCTTCGCTTAACTTGGCCCATGCAACCAATCTTTGGCGATAAAGGGTCCTTCGAGATGGAGGAGGATCGATCTTCCCACTTGGGAAGAGCCACATCTTTGATAGATGGTCTTGAACACAGCATAGGTAAGAATGTGCTCCTGTAATGAATATGAAGGCTTTGGTGTCGAAAATGTTGATCGTATCCATTACCCATGTTTCCTCTTGATCTTCTAAGCCTCCACAGATATCTAAAGACCAAAGTTTTTGATTATTAGAGCAGTAACTATAGCCTTTTCTCTTTCTGTTCTTGTTCTCCAGTGGCTGGGGACGAGAGAGAAGGTACAGACCAGACAGAGAGATGAAAAAAGGAGTCTTTAGGGAGGAGGGTATGGAGAGAGAAGCGAGAAGAGGCGTTAAAAAGATGAGAATATGAACATTGAGCTTCTCAACTCTTTTTCTAGGCGTGTTCGAAGAATGCGGTTTTTGATGACTTCTTCAAATGCAAGCGGTCAATACACATGCGCTCCGATGATGGGCTTCGAGTTCGTACTTCGTAGCCTGTCTCGAGCTTGTCAACAAAAGACTTATGAAAGAAAGCAACGTCTCCTTCTTTCGTGACTCTGTTCACTCAAATGCCATTAGTCTATTATGGCCCCACTGTGAATGAACAGCTTGTTTTGTTTGGCGATAGAAGGGTACTGTTGGTACTTGTTACTTCTACTTGTGGTAAAAATCATTGGCTGACACTTCTGTCTGTGTGTGCCCCTTTATTCACACATAACCATATAAAATATATTAGCTAAACCACAAATGTCGTAACTTAATATTTATATAAGAACCTACAGCTAGGAGGGTGATAATTATGGGATGATATTTTTAAATTATTTGATTAATTTTTATTCGAGCCGGATGGATCCTTTACGGGGAGATAAAACTTTAGTTCCAAGTTTTAAACAGCTGCATACATAAGGGGGAGCTTCGATTCTCACATAAAGTTCTTGTTTCGACAATTCAAAAGTAGAATAAGTTTTTTTGACTAATGAATCGATATTCAAAATCATGCCACTCTCTATCTCTTTTCAAATTCACGACCTTATTTAAGTCAAGAGAGCCTCTTACCAACTCACTTACGATCTCAAACGGCTGCATACAGCTATATTTGTTTGGTAAAACAAGCACGTTACTTACAACGCTTGGCTCACGGAGGATTAGATATTCTGTTCCGATTAACTAGTTTTTATTATATTTTATTAAATTTTATCTGTATATTTATATAAAATTCGTATAAATATGTTGATAATGTTAAGTGACACATGATTTGAATACTCTCACAGTCCAACTCGATTCACATGCCTTGACATTTTGTGTTCGAACTTTTAAAATTTTCTAAAGATTTGATGTTAAAAGTAGGGTTAGTAATTATTTAGATTAACATTTCTAAATAGTTGAATTATTTCAAAATATATAATTAGGAGATTATTATATATTCCTAAGAACTTTCTCAATATCGTTTGAAAATTAAAGTTATTTAATTGTTAAAAAATATTAAGAATTAAAAGATAATAATAAAAAGAGTCAAAAATGGGTTTTTATCAATGTTTTAAAAACTAGATCCAAAGTTAAACCGATAAGACAAAAGATATAAGATTCAAACGGACCATTATAATATCGGCTAAATATTGAATATAATTAAAAAAATTTGAAATATGATTAAAAAGACTGTCCTTCTTTATAAGAATTTAAAGTTATAAATGAATATTAATTGATTTATTTTAGTTTATAAGAAATTATTAATTTTAAAAAATTGACTGATTAATTAATAAACTCGTCAGTTTTTAACAACATAAATTATTAAAGTAAATTATACCGAAAAGTTAAAAATTAAACTAAAAATTCGGATAATTCAAGATTTTAACCGTTAAACTAACCAAATTGGTTAAATTTTTTTAGTTCCGGAACACGACGAAACTAAGAAAGTGGTTCTACTTTTTTTTTTTATGGCGAACAATACAGTTACACAGTAAGTTGAGGGAAACAAATTCCCGACAAATCCTCCAAGAGGACTAGGTGGCACCCAACGGGTGCGGTAGTGAAATAAGTAACACCTACAGCAAAATGATTGGTATAGTTGGCGAGCCAATCAGCACATCTGTTTTTCTCTCAATACACATGTCAATGAACAACAATCCAGCTCCTGGTGAACAACTCATGAATGCGCCGGACAAAAGGATTTAGCGACCGAAATCGCTGGTCAGTAGAGGAGAGAAGATCGGACACGGCATTCTACTTATTACCATAGATATTTGGAAGACAGGTTTTACAAGTGGAATTCAAATCTAAGTACACTTAGGTTCATAGTTTTGGTCAAATTTTATGAGACAAGTAGGTTAAATTATTTGTTTCAATCATCTTGGTGGCAACTTCGCAAGTTTCCAAAACGTTAGAATCTGTTATGAAAATTCCCTTAACTCTTAAGTGCACCCAAACCATACGGGTACAAAGACAACAACGGACCTCGTCAAAGAGCTCCCGTCTCTATCTCTATCTTGTAGTTTTTCGTTTTTTCTTCTTCTCCGAATTACCGGAACAAGCAGCCAAGTCTGTCGTCATCTGCTTGCCATCTAGCAAAAGTCACGATAATTGATGCTCTGTTCTTTGATTTTGTTTAGTTCTTCAACATATGGTCCCATCAGAATAATAAGAATCACCAGCCATTACCCATTAGAGACTTTCCACTTCCAGTAATTCTTATCAGGAAAGTTGAATTTATAGACTCTATAAGGATTCAATTACTCTTTAGGGGTAAGCTTTACTTCTCTTTTTGTTAGATCTCCAGAAACTGCTAATTGACAAGAGTACATAAAACGAAGATTGTTAAATTTACTGACAATTTTGGTCTGCGCCTGCAACACTTTAATGTTTGTTTTGGGAAACAGAAAGTGACAGTCTGGTCCTAAAGGTCACATGCATCAGAACACAGCTTCTATATGTTGCCTAAATCTGACTAAGTAACAAGGGTCACTAGGATATTAGGATACAAAAAGGACTTGCCTTTCTCAACAAAATACTATCTCTCCCTGTAAAGTCAAAAACCATATACAACAGCGGAAGAAAACTAGACAAGGGTGACAGAGAAACAGTAATTTAGAACTATGATTTAGGAAAAAGCTTCCGTTTAACGTAAAAGTTGGTAAGGGATTTTCTTGGCTTAAGTGAGGTCACGAGTTTAAACCGTCCTCATGTATATAGTTATTTAAAATTTGGAGCCAGATTTTTGCCTCCCACAAAGAACCTATTCGGTTCAAACAGAGATTAGTCTAAATATAAATGATTTAAAGGTACTTTCTTATAATTAGGATCTCCTAAAATACTTCGTGAGAAACAAAAAAAAAACATCTGCTTTCAACATCCACTTAAAATTTTACTAAATTTAAAAAGATACAATAGTAGTATATAATTTTACCACTACGTTTATTAAATACTGCAGTTGGTAATTGGGGGACCAAGCACATGGGAGGTCACGTGCACAGAAACTCGTACGAGAAGGGGCGTGCATGTATCCAAGTCAGCCGACAGGCCAATACATAACAGCATGTGTAAGGCACGTGAAATGCAACTATTTGGTACTCTCATCTAGCTCATTCTCACTAAGTAGGGCTCTTTGTTTATTTAAAAGGAATTGGGATTTGTGGGTCTCCTCCTCTCATGACTCATGAGTGAGTGTAATCAAGTGAGCTTTCTACTTCAATCAGATTTGCTCCACAGTGATCTTCCACCTAAAGCTTTAGTCCATTTTCTACCTGCTTCACTTCCTTTATCAACACCTATGGAAAGAACAGTTTTTGAGGTCGTCCTACTTTATATAAAGGCACATCATCTTTTCTAGCGTAAGTAAGGAAAAAGGGAAGCTGTCCCATCGTTTCTTTTTTTTTTCTTTTCCAATTAAATGACAAATTACATTAAAAAATGCATTAATATTTAATCTTTTTCACATATTTACATAAATTTTACATAAATATATAATAATAAAATAAGATAAGAATGAATTAATCGGAATAGAAGATCTTATTTTAATATCCAGGTCTAAAATCTTAAACCTGCTTCATAAAGGATATTAAACTTGCTCCATGATTTGTCTAACTTCACTCATGGCAAGAAAAACTAAGAGTTTTTATTGCGGATTGAGGTAAAGGAGGAGCCCAGATCTTGTGGCTACCAGACAGTGCCCTGAGCCAGCCAACATATGGCTACTGACCCCATGTGTCCTGCACGGTATGAACCTTAAATTATTAAAAAGAAACAAAAATAATCGACACCATTGTCCCCTCCCATCTGGTGTTGCATATAGTAACTTGCAAATGGTTGTAAAGCACAAGAAGAAAGTCTTGCTCAATCACTTGCATTAGAAAAAATATAGATCAATTATCTTTCATGTCCATGAAGAGGCCAAAACAAACACGACACAAATCCTGAGTATCACATCAAACAGGTTAATTTGCATAAATAGTATCAGTTTTGTTGTGCTTGCACCTTGTCCTACGTACACATTAGTTCCTCTAGTTTATCATTTCCATGGATCAAATGTGTCCTGTCTCTGGCAGAATTCAAGTTAGAATATGAAATATCGAAGAGTTCAACTAGAAACAAACAAGGGAATGTCCTGTCTTTAACAGTTTAGTACATGTATATGATATAAGTTAACAAGATGTCACACGATTGATGGGATTTGCTAGAAATGAGACTGCATATCAGTGCCATTGCACGTCATACTTTCCAGGTCCAGAAGTTAAGAGTGGGAACATATTTTGGTGAAGATTGATAGGTTCCAATACCAAAACTATGACAAATCAACCACTAATTGCATGGCATTAATATGCCACCATTTTCCTGGCAGTAAACTGCTGCAAAAGTTGATTGCTATTAAGGATTGAAGCATCAGATCAACGCATATATAACCATCATAGGATCTTCCAATAAACTGCCATCAGCAGATACAAAGAAGAAAAAAATGTACGTTAGCTCTATAATATAATTTCTTATACAATCACATAGTTAACCGTACAATGAATGGAAATGATAGAGAGAATGCAAACAAGTCATTTTGCACCGAATGAACAAGAAGCAGTCAACAATGTTCTCATCAATTGTTCAGATAGATTCTCATACCGGAAAAGTTTAGCCAGTCGGGCAACAAGTGGCAGTATCGTGGATCTATCTTGGCTGCATCAAACTGCTCAAAAACTTAACTGCCATGAAGATCCTATGAGGTGCACTGTAATAGAAATGCTAAATTCCTTTTGTTCTCTGAGTATGTCCCTGTAATGCTAAGTAGAAGGAAGGCACATCCTCATTTGAGACCTTAACTCTATTTTTATTTCACATTCGTCAGAAGAATAAAGGAACAAGTAGCTCTAGTGATAGCTACTTGCCGCAGAACATGCTCCCTTGCACTCATTTGGCATTGTCTTGTTTTCCCTCCTCTTGAGGTACTGTTGCCTCCTCCTTTGGGGACTTGGATCCAATATCATCTTCATAAACAGGAGAACCTGTATCTGAACTATCAATTACGCCTGTTGGTTTTTCTAACTTGTCTTTGCGCTCTACTGCAGTATGTTCCAGTACCGGTTCAGAAATATGGCGAACATGAGTTTGAGAACTGGATGGAGGACGAGATGTAGTAGCACCAGCCAGCCCTTTGGAAAGACAAATATACTTGAAAACCAGTTGTTTGTAATTATTCAGTAGGTCTTCCACATCATTGATAGTTAGATCCCCAGCATGGGCAAACAAGTATGGATATTCTTGAAATACTTTACTAACTGGATTTTCCTTCAAAAGCATAGCTGCTCCTCGATTCTCTATATCAGACAGGGACGGGATCTTTTCCATTGATGATTCCTCTTTTGCAAATGCATCATTGGTTCTATATTTTGTTTCAGAAGTATTGGTTTGAATTTGAGTGCCCGTTTGCTTCTTAGATTTCGATTCTGCTTTGGGATTGTTTCCTGAATTTTGATCAGATTGACAATTGGAATCAATTGAAAGGCCAGAAAGAACAGCTCGAGCAAATTCCATGTTCTTTTCATATTCACTCTCCTCCATAGATAGCAGTTTTGCGTCAATATTGGAGATGAAAGACTCTGCAGAGAGCATGTTTGTGAAAAAGTAGGCTTGCTCACCAACTAATCGGGATTGGCACCTGTACCGTTGTATGTACAACAAATTTGAATGCAGTTGAGGAGGGTTTGCCTGCATAATATAGGTTGGATCAACCCAACGTGAACTTGTGAGAAAATGCACAACTTCCCACCTATTAATAAATGTCAGGAGAACTATTTAAACCCTTCAAAAGGCTGATAGTCCGCAGAACAATTCCCATGTACTCGAGATGTGGATACAACTAACAAATTAAGGTAAGGAATGATTCAAAATATGCAAATAATCAGCAGGGTAAAATTAATTGTGGACTCCATCTATTCATTATGTAACATGATAGAAAACTATGGTGGAGTCAATTGCATATTACAACATGGTATTATAAAACCCATTAATATTACATGACGGTGTTAGCAAGATATTCACTCTTCTAGATGTACACAAATTTGCAAGGTGAATAACTAAACTCGATCAGCATCTTGAACAATAATGTGTTAGAGATTACTCCGTGCAAAGATTAGAAGTGATTTATATAGCCCGTAAATTTTTCAATGCTTTAGGTTGAAGATGCAATCCGCTTTGCATATAAATCGCTTCAACTCATACACTTCCTGTAAATTCGCAAATAACTCCTTAGAATAAACTGTCACCACAGAAGGAAAGCAATGTTGATTTTGCTTGAACAACCTATTTTAAAATGAAGCATTTACATTGCAAAGCAACAAACATATTGCTGCATTAAGTAAATAAAGAAAAACAGCTTTTGGTCTTACCTTTATAGTAACAAAGATCAGAACAGGCAGAAACTCATCAGCTCCAGGAGGATTGTCATTTGAAGCATGAGAAGCATTAAACAGCAAATTGTTTATAACCTTGCAACAGTTGAGAATGCAAACAAGCTTGTCTCTCGGTGCTTTGTACATATTGATTTTTTGCAGCTCTTTCTGAGCAAGCTACCAACAAAGACATAAAGATGTATCATAACTCGTGACAATAAATGTTTACAGTCTTAGGCTATCATTTATAGTTTGCCACCACAGGCAAATTGGAAGTTAAACTTTCTCTTTATTTCTCCGTTGTTTAGGAATCCCTTTGCCAAACATAATAAGAATATTAAGGTCAAAAGCATACTCCAAACAGAGTAGAAGTTGGATTTCTGTTCGTTGAGTAGGTTGACTTCTAGATAATGCAAGACAACATTTCTGGCTGTTGAACATTTATGCTCCTAGATAATACAAGATAAACCAATGCTGTTATAACACAAACATCATCTAACATTCAGTTCTAGAAAATAGACAATCTCAGGTTGATACTCTATACACAATGATAACTTTTACATTATGTTCCAGTTCCTATAAGATGAACAAAAGCATAACTAAATTCTTCTTTTTCTATAGAGCTTAGTGAGTTCAACTGCCACTGACAGTCCTAGCAACTATTCTTTTGATCCCTTATAAATTAATTATTACTTGATTTTTGTTGCAACATTTTGTCCAATATTGGATAAATTGGAAAAAACAAACCTACTTGAACAATGAGACAACAGAACTGCTGATTCTGAATATACTATATACTAAGTTAAGTTCTTTCAGAAACTTGTTTTGATTATTTAACAGTGTAATCCCTCAATAATGATGATCATGTTAAGTGCCTCGATAAGTCCAACAGATGCACAGTTAAGCATGGCACTAGCAAACATGTCAGCGTGGCAAATTTAAATGAAGCTACTGTTTTATGAAAAAGCTTGCAAAATATTCAACCCATCTAAATAAGGTAGTGCTCCTTGTCAACTGATTTTGGCACTGTAGGAAAAAGGGTACACTTCATATACTACAATATGACAATGCCAAAATTAAGGCAGACAGATCCGTTCTCATCTAAACATGCGTATCTATACATTGAGGGCAAATTAACTATTTACATAACTATGTTGATTTGGATCATGACTGAAGATAAACATAAGTCATTTGACTTGAGCATCATCCAACACTACACTGGGAAATTCAGACATTTTGAAGTTTCGTGTACATATAAAACTATTAACAAGTCCTGCAGCAAGCCACTTATAACCACCTTTCATGTAATGATTCGTTGAACATGTTTAGCAGGTCCACTGGGCAGAGGATTCATTACACAATGCAGGGCAGAACCATACCATACACCACATAAAGAATGTTTTTAAAGGGAGTTTCTCATCTTACAAGCCACGAAATTTCGTTCTGAAAGGCTGGCTTGATATCCAAATTTTCTGGCCGAATAAACTGTTGAATCAAAGACAACTTCTCAGATAGTTGGTCATCAACTTTTACATCATCTGGAAGTGCAAATACACGGGTAAATAACTTTGTCATTACATACTTCTCGAGTCCCTGAACATGAAAGAGAGTGCACATGAAAGAGAGTGCAGATGTAACAGATCAACATTATAACAGTCACGAACCATTAACAACACAATAATTGCTCCGTCAGTAAACTTACAAACAAAGTTGATATCACAAATTTTTCACGTCCCTGAATATGAAAGGGAGCACAAATGGTGGAAATGGAAAACTATCAAAATTTAACAAATGTAAGAAAATAAATCTACAGAAATGGAGGTGGACTGATGTTTTGGGGCATTCAAAAAGTGGAAGCACGCAGCTGTTTGAACCAATCAGAAGCCATATTGATTAGATGATATTTCACCAATCCTTCAAGATAATGATTGTAGCAGTTGCACATGCAGAAAACAGTGTGGCAAACTATAACAAATGAGAAGGAGAATGAGAAACTTGGGATTTTGTTAATTAAATAAACAAATTAGCATAAAATTAGCACAGAGTAGGGAACAACACTGCTACAGATCCAATTAACAAACATTTGGACTACTATAGCCGAAATTTCAACAAAATAATCTTCCTATGAACTCATGTTGTGCACCGCCACCTTTTCATCCACAGGGGATGCTGACATCAAATACTCTAAATGATAAAAAACCTAAATTATCATCATCATCTCATGATAGTTATTACAGAATCCTACACAAGTAAAAGGCAGGTCACTCACTTCACCAGCACTATCAAGCTCCTCCTCAGAACAACCGGCCCAAAGCGGATGGGCCCTGAAAGCCTTTTCCATATTGGCAAGGAACTCTTGTACCTGAACGCTGTCCCTTTCTGGATTAGGATCATTGTTTGAGAATGAGACAATGAAGCTGCAACCAAAGGCATGTCAGCTTTCAAAAGTTGCACAATAATGTCACATTAGTAGACATTATTTTCTTCTGTTAACTGAGATTTGAAAGAAACAATAATAATGAAGGAGAATAATAAGACGAAGAAAGATATGAACATAAGAGAGTCAACCACGTATTTTATATGATCCTCAGCATAATTAACTTTATAAGCATACTCCTCCCAAGTAAATAAGAAAATACAGAACATATATGGGGTAAATATACAACTTAAACGTATTTAACTTCCATATTAGTAGGATGAAATATTCTCCCAGCAATATGCCACAACAATAACACGCTTGATCTTCTTCTTGTAAGAAGTATCACGATTCACTAACTTAAAATCCAAGTTCATTTACTACAATTCAAGAACACACAAGCGATTTCTTGATCAGGAAGTTCACTCCGCTGAAAAGCTAAGCAGACATAGCATTTGTATACGTGGAAGAATGCGCCTACTAATCTAAACCTGTTTAAACCAATGCAATTATAATCCAATTAACAACAAAAGTGATAATATCGTTTGATTCAATAAATAAAGCTCTTTGCGGAACTTTTTAGGCGATCGCCTCAACTCACACCCAACACCAGCTATCAATCTCACTCCAAAAAGAAAACAAGAAATCAAATTATCTGTATGTGCGTGAGGAAGAGATGTGTGTGAGAGAGAGAGACCTCTTAATGGATCTGACGAAATCGGAGGCGGAAGGTTGACGCATGCGCTCGAGGAAGTCCTGAAGACCTAAGAACACGTCCGCGTTCTCCATAACCCCTGCCCACTTACGCTTTTGTTCTTTGCTTACTATTCTCAAATTCACAAGAAGAAGAAGAATAAAGAAGAAGAAATTCTGATGTCAGTGAAGACTGATGATTAATCTCAATCATTAACGTCAACCATATTTAGCTTTGACTTGCATTTGCAAAAATAAATTCCTTGATCAGCTTATTATTTTCTACTGTAGCTTTCACTAATTAAACTATCAACAAATCATCTACTCATAGACAGGAAGCAAGCGATTCAATTGGGTCTCAAAGACTCCAAATTCAAGAGGTTGTCCTGATAAAAAAGAAAGCCAGGCAAATCAATCTCAAGAATTACTAAATCTGGTGTTTACTTAATTTAAACCTTTCATTAATCATTGTTTAAAATCGCGATGGAGTTCTTATAAGTAATCAAGCACTTAGCTTTCCTATTAATATAGGAGAAGATAGTAGGTTTTGGCACTACTGTTTTCATTAATAAGGCCAACACAGAGAGATTACAAATGGAGGAAGTAATAAAATTCATAGAGCTGGTGATATATATAAGCTGAGAGGAACTACAGCAGAATGACAAGTTTGCATCAAGTATGTTTGTCACATGTTACACTAAGCTCATCTCTTCTCTTCTCATCTCTTCTCTCCTCTCAGAGTTCTGATGTATACTGAAGCAACCATATATATTCAACAACACAACCTTCTTCTTCTAACACTCGCGTATATACAGTAGGCTAGGCTTCCACACGAAACACCTACGCTGTGTCTTCTACAGGTTGAAAATTTTTATGCCCAGTATACACTTGCAATGCTATCTCGTTCATTTCTCAACTGCCCTTTTAAGTTAAAGTTAAAACAGAGCACTCCACACAGCTCCATCCCCTTCGCCACACCTTTCGTGAACAAATTTTATCTTCTCCACCGATTTGCAGATCCCACTGCAGCTCCAGTCAAAAGATGCAATGCACACATTGCCTGCCTGCGCCTTCCATTCACAGTCTGCGATGCCGGAGCAAAAACAATGTTAACATCAATGAGAGAAATAAAGAAGATTAGACAAAAATGAGGCACAACAAACAGTTCCTGGAATTTGTAACAAGAATACCTGGTGGAGTTCCACAGCACATATTGCGGTCATCTATGTGCTCAACTTCAAGACCAATAAACCAAGAACCAAGTGATACATCTTCATTAGCATATTTATGCAATATGGGTCTGCAGCAACAATTTGAGTATTTCAATCAAGTTTTACACATTTCTGCCAGATATGCAATCCTTGAAAATATGATTCTCAAAATAATTGATGCAATGATGCATCTAAAACTTGATGCTCCAAATAACATCTTTTCCTGGAATGAGTGGATTAAAATCTTTGACAGCTGATTTTTGCAAAACCATACAATCATAGAGCTGTATAAATTGTCCAAAATTTTAGCAAATTACGCAATCCTTACTGGTTAATGGAGATGTATGTGGCGAGGTCCTTTGAGAGTGCATATATCTGACCAGTTGCATGTCGAAAATATTTGTTCCCTTCCTCTCCAAATTTCCAATACTCTGGCTCGTGATATTTGACATTCCTGAATAAAAGAAAGAGCTCAGCATATGTCTGTGAAGATCCAAAAAGATAGTAGAGAATTGAATATTTCCATCATTAGAAACTGCAGAGGACTACTTTTGAGAAAGAACGGGTCCAGATTTCATACACCCAACGTAGACCCTAGGCTTTGAACGATGCCGAGCAAGAGTAGCAGCAAGCACACCTACAACAGCAGATGTTGAAACATAAATCAACATACTAACATATGCATCTGGGCTAACAGCAAACTGAATATTTTCAGCATCATAGTATTAGATGCAGTGCCTACCCAAATTGACATGAACATCATCATCCACCTTGATATAGAATTCAGCATCCCACTTAGCAACTGCTGTGGAAAAGAATATTTTTGTTTTTGCAGACAATTCATGATATCCTTCCACGTGTTCCTGTAACATTTGGAAGAAAGGGTGAAACAATGATTGGCACGCTATGTGGTGTTTTGCACACAAATATTGCACATGCTATCTCACCAGCCTAAGGAAATCTTTATGCTGAGCATCTTCTGAATCAATGGCTCTATCCAGAATGCTGTTGGATGTGGCACTGAAACAATTTACAAGGATATACTTGATCAGTCCATCGTACAAAGTATGTTTTGCATAAGCGGAGATCTATATTTCTGTTTCATATCTCGCAGCAACGTCAGCATTGACCCATGCAATTCTTTAGTCAACAACTTCCAAAGATGTGCAAAAATATAAAGCACTAGATGTATCATTTCCATTACAAAATGAAGATGCAAACCTCAAATAGAGAGAAGGGATAAAATGAAAATTTAAACGGATAAAGCAAAAGTTCCATCATCATTATAGTCAAACCTTAGGCTCAAGTGAATCTCTCTATCAGGGACCAATTTTCTTGACTAAGGATCCACAAAAAAATATGACCGAAAATGGAGCTTGTATCACTAAATGTCTACAAATCCATAAATATGCATCACCCAGAAACACCTTTCAACAGCATCTTTGCTGCAAAAACAGAGTCTTAAGATGCTTATTTCCGAATCTGTTATCTAATAACCAATAATGTCTGGCTACAACAGATAGTTTTATTCACAGGGTCAGTTCATCAACAAAGAATGAGAATTCATGCAGTGAATAGACTCAAAATAGAACCAAAAAATAAACATGAAAGTTGAGCATACCTTTGCAATCTAATTTTTGGTTGCATAACTACTTGTTAGATCTTATCAAAACAACTAGAATGAAGAATAAAAGAAAAGGGGAAGCCAACAGAAAAAAAGTGATATGTAAATTCAAGCATAAGGGGAAATTTTTTTGATGGAATTAACAGATCAAGCAACCTTTTGAAAATAATGGCATATTAAGGAAACAAGCACAGGGAAAACACAATGTTACTGTAAAGGAAGATGCAATAGTAAGTCCTTGAAGGTGCACTCACTTAGAAGTTAATGCATTGACATGAAGCCATTCCATATTGAATAAAGATGCTATAAGCATCAAAAATAGATGTGTAAGCATCTGCTGAGGTTTCACAATTCAAATGCAGAAGGAATTCATCCTTGATTTGTTTTTGTATTCTATGATTAGCAAAAATGTCCAGGAAAAGAAGTAATAGTATGACTTTTACTCTCTTGAGTTCAATTTGACATTCTCACAGGTCATACACAAATTCAAATCTCAATAACTACATATTGAAAAGAGCGAACATGTGCTCATTCACGTCCTGCCTGATATAACTAAGGGCGAAGTCTGCAACTTTAAATACAATCAAAACTAGCCCAAAAATCTCCAGAGGTTAGGCAATTAAATCATTAGATCTTCAAACAAATACAAGATCCAAAAGAAAATTTCTTCTCCAATTCGGTTCAATAGCTTATCAACAAGACTATTCCACAACACTGCATATATCATTGTCCGAGCGATTTAACCAAGATGCAAAATAAGTTTATGAGCATACCGTAAATTTCAAAAGTATTTCTTAAATAAAGATAAAGAATTTACCTATGACCAATCATGAATCGGATGACAATGCCCTTCTCATTCTCAAGTTGGAGAAGCTTTTCCCCTGATAAAACAAATAGTCCATTCAAATTATTAATAAACAAAATCCAATGAGGTGATCACTGAGAAAGGAAAGTGGAAACTGAATTGCACCTCGAGGCATCCAAGTCTCTCTAACTGAATCACGCCTCTTTCTACTGCTAAAAGCAGTATTAATTCCAATAACCATGAACACTTTCTGTTTTGGCAAACCATCTTGAGACAAGGATGAAGCTTCAGAGGATGACCCGTTATTGCTCATCTCCTTAGAGCTCCGAGATGCTGCCAACTGCATTTCAAGCATTGAAACAGACTTCTCTAGCGATCTGACATGCCTCCAGAAAAAGAAAACTCATAGAAGTGAATCATATGTCCAGAAGCACAAATTAACAAAGTATGAACGCCATGGGGCTAATCTAATTAAAGAAAATAATGCACTCACTGGATTGCTTCATGGGTTTTCAGAACTTCGTCCATCACATCATTGTCAACTGAATTTTTCTGCGTATTAGCCACAAAATTATGAGGAAAACAAAGAAACGAAAAAGGATATACAACTGTATAAGCACAAATACCCCGATACATATGTATTGAAACTATAACACTAAAGAGGAAGCTCCAGAAACCTTCTTAGGAGCGGAAACTTCGGAGACGACTTGTAGCTCCTGTTCATGTCGACGCAGAGACATGAGCTGACCGTTGGATTCAGGTGGTACCCACAATCTGGAAACATCCAATTCACAAACAGAAAGTAGATCAACCCAGATTGCATTTCATCCATCGGAATCAGACAACTAAAATAAAAAGCTCCAGGGAGTACGAAACCAGACAAATAAGAAATCACGAATTTAGGGAAATGAAACCTGTTGGAGAAGAGAATTCCCAGAGCGAAGCAAGATGCACATAGAAACGGAATCCATTTTAGAGATATTCTTGGAGTGCTACCTCCCCGACTCTTCATTGTTTCAGTGTCCGAAACCGTTTAGAAAGAGATAAGAATTGGCAAATGAAGCCGACGGAAGCTCGTTCCTATAAAGAAGAGAGTTAATGGGAGACTTCAGTTTTATCTTTTAACTTCTTCTTCGTACTTGTTAAAACATTGCAAATGAATGATAGACAACGCGCGTTGGGTTGGACCGTCAAACTTCAAAGGGCTAAGATGGCTGACTTTCTGTCGAGATAGTCACGGCGTGAATCTCACGTCGGCGGCTCCACCCTTCTCCTCCTGCCTAACAGAGTCAGTCACGCCACGGGTCAAGCTTATGCATTATCAATTATTAAAATGGACCGCGCGTCTCGGTTCACTGTTACGCTCATTGCCTGGCACGTTCCTCTTTCTTTTTTATTTAATGAAATTGGAATTTTATTTTTTTAAATCTAAATTAAGGTATTTACTGAGTAACTAATTTCTTGTTTATTTGTAAGCACCTCATAAAATGGGACAGCTGGCATAAAAATTTAAGATTGCTTTATACCCAAAGTCAAGATCGAACTCCTGAGCTGAAAATTCCAATTCTTATTTTGATGGGTTACGGGTAAATGATATCAAAAGGAATAGAATGGCTTTGTGATTGGAATCTTTGGGATGATTCATCCCAATATGCACTCTATAGCTATTTGTTTTGGTATGGGATTTACTTTCACAAGCCATGGAATTAGTCATACATCAAAATAAGACTGAGAAATTAAAATTTTAAGATTTAAAAAATTCAATTAAAATTAAATAGGTTAAAAATTAAATAAAATTAAAGAATTTAAAATATAATTAAAAAGATTATCTTTATTTTTGAGGTTTTAATTGAAAAATAAATTTTTAAATAAAAATTAATTAATTTACAAAAACCGATCTATTAATTAAAAATTTGATCAATTTTTGAAAATAAATATTATTAAAGTAAATTAAATTAGAAAAAATTGACAAAAATTAGACGGTTCAAGATTTTTACGGTTATACTGACTAAATCAGTATTTTTGTACTCTTTTATTTGCATTATGAATATGAAATTATTATAATATTATTTTTGTAAGATATTAGTACTTAAATCATTTGATTTCGAGGCTCTTTAAATTATATTTTTATAAAATATCATATAACGCAAATACTTAGTTTGTAAAATCATGTCTTATTCGTCGTTGACGAGTACATAGACCCATTCCTCTTTAGAGCGCCATTTCTGCAGTTTCAACATGGAAAGTTAACGCTCCTCGTCTCTGAAACAATGACACTTGCAATGCAATTAAAGCGTAACAGCATGATTTAATTTTGTAATACCACTTCAACGGCAGAGTGGCAGTTTTTGTGAGTGACGTTCTTGGCCAGTTCACTTCTTTAAAGCATTAAATATAGTAGTTGATTTCAACTTTGTATAATACGGATAAAGACATTAGAAGTTATAACGGATCCTCCCTTTCGGTTAATCAGTTACGTCGTTAAATTTCATTCATATATTTATATGCGAATCATTTTGACGTTAGAATTACTTATTTTGTCACACTTTCTATCACGTGCAACATGATTTTTTTATAGGATCTTTCGAGAGTCTGTCTTTCCTGAATTGTTATGTAATTTTGGTTTTTTTCTTTCTAAAAAATAAGTGAGTAATTAAATAATAACTAGTATTACCGTTAACTTTTAAAATTCTACTAAATTAAATTTGTTATTCAATTATAAATCACTTACTCACAAATAATTTATTTATAATATAATTATTATATTTGAAAACATGTTTTCATATTATTAAAAAAATTAAATCCTTACTTCTCTAAATAAAGTCCTTATCAGCAGATTACCTGGAATGTTTAGGGAAGTACGTAAGGGCATTTCGTGAAAGCTAACTTGTCGTTAACCAGATGGACCCAAGTAGTCCTTAATGAAGACTTTTTTAAGCTAATTGTGATGTCAAAGTTTTCCACTTTCAAACATGCCGGCTTCACTTTATACGATTGAAAGTGAACTCACCTTTATTTATGTACATCAGGATTTACATGACACGTGAAGCATATTCTGTAATGTTATGTTTAATTGGATATAAAGTTTTTAATAGAATAAAATATAATAGACTAAAATAGAATTATTTATAATAGAATAAAACGTAAATGGATGCAATATTAGAAAATTGTTGCTCGAGAAGAATGGAAGAGTTCATAATATAATATAATTAAATGTTATTTGTGTTAAGTGACCGTTTCACCACAATAGCTTAAGCTGTTGTGTGAAGCCAACTTAATTGGTTTTATATATTCAATAGCATACCGCCTCAAGTGAAAGTACTTTGGGCTTGAAACTTGCACAAGCTCACTCTACCTTGTGCTGAATAATAGGTGGGTGGTAGGATTTGAATTCAGAACCACTTGGTCACAAAGGTTTTGATACCATGTTAAGTAACCGTTTCACCACA
>JANKOD010000002.1:5604076-5647133 GCA_026284645.1 Erythroxylum acuminatum | reverse complement strand
TTTAATCTCTTGATTCCAAGGGCAAATTTGTCCGAAAATAGCTAATTGGGATATCTTGAATGAGAATAAAAAACACAGGGGCTAAGGTGAACGAATTAAAAACACAAGGGCTAATATAAATAATCAAGTATATCACAGGGGCTCTTTTATAGGATTTGCCAAATAAATACGTGTTACATTGTGTTGCAATCGTATCACCTTTAGTTTTATACAACTCCGAAACTTTTTTTTTGTGGATTCGAAAAAATCTCACAAGCAGCCCAAGCGGACACAGCTCTCTGAGGGTCTAACTGGCGCACCGTCTCACAAACGAGCCAAGCGGACGCATCTCATCATCGAGAGTTCAACTAGTTCTTCACCTACAGGTAAACTCCAGCTACTCTAAGCTCTTACAAAAAAAACTAGCATAAAATCAAACTTAAGATCTAACCGAAGTCAAGCCTCATTCTCCATCATTTGGAGAGCACAGCTCCGAAACATGTTAACTCTTATTTGGTAAAAATCACAAAATAAAGGTTTTAAAATATAAATACTAATAGGAAATCAAGGAGCATAGAAAGAAAAGGAAAAGCGAAAGGACAATTGGCCGAAAAAGGAAAAGAATAAAAAAATAGGTCGGTTGCCCTAACAGGTCCATCCAATCTGCTATATAAAGGCATCCCCAAACCTACACCATTCGTACGCAGCGCACTCTAATCAAACACCAATACTTCTCCTATCTCCCTGTCTCGTTTCAATTCAAGGTTCGTTCGTTTCTTTTCTTTTTATTTTTTTCATCCATCTATCTTTAATGTTATCTGATTTTTTCCTGTTTCGATTGAGCCAATTGATGTGTTAAGATAACGTTGATTTTCTGGAGGTTTAAATTAATTTCCTTGTTGCCAAATCTTTATAGATCTGCGAATTTCGTTTTTATTTGGTGTTACGATTTGGATGTTCTTGATTCAGAAGGATTCCGATTTTTGAGCTTGGACGAATAATACGTTATTGGCTGGAGTGTGTTTGTTGGGCTTGAAAGTTTTGATTGTAGCCTTTATACGAATAATCTTGGTTCTAGGCGTCAGATTATATTCATCTGACTTATTTCTCGACCTGGTTGTATTTCATGGTTAACGTGCGAATTTTGATTAATTTTTTCTTGTACAAAAAGAAAAGATTTTGGAAAACTTTTACGTCTTTATGTGTTTTGGGATCTTTTTTATTCTTTTCTTTCTTCTCGGACATGTAGTCTTTATATCTAAATCTTTATGCGTACTGGATTTTCTGAAATTACTCTAGACCTTGCTAGCAAGTTTGGTAATAATATTAAGACTTGTTTATTAGGATTTTGTTTTAGGTAATCTTTTTAAGTAACCTAGAAGAGCATCTAGTTTTGCATTTCTTCTCCGTTGTGTTGGGATTTTGGTTTATTTTTCCTGTTGATCTCTTGCCCCAGGGAGTCGTGTAAATTTGAATTTACTTGCATATGGTTATCTCTAAACGATTTTCCTTTTTGTTTATGCTATTTGGCTTTGTTTATTGTTGAATTGTTGGTGTTCAGTTAATTTATTTATAGCAGGGGTATGTGAGTGATGCCCTATATCTTCATGATTGTCAACTTATCTCGGAAGTGTGTTGTTGGATTTCAGGAAGTTTGCAGTTCAGTCTGCTGCAGTTTGACAAAGTGGAGGGCGTTAAGCTTGAATCCTCTTTTATGTCTGAAAGAGCCTCCCTTTTTCTGTCGGCAATTGGTTTACTTGGAGAGTACAGTCCTACGTCTAGAAAAAAGAATAGACATTCTTCAGATAAAGTTGGCTGCATGCATATTGAGTTATTTGAGGGCCATAGTACACATCGTCGAGGTTGCCAGTTTATACAACCTTCTTTGTCTGCCGGTAACCTGCCTAGGGGCTTCTGAATAGTTCGATATCTGTGTCTTCATTCTGTACATCAAGATGGCTTTACAGAATATTGGTGCTTCCAACAAGGATGATGCCTTTTACAGGTATAAGATGCCTAAAATGGTGACTAAAATTGAAGGTAGAGGAAATGGCATCAAGACCAATGTGGTTAATATGGTTGAAATTGCAAAAGCTTTAGGTAGACCAGCTTCTTACACCACAAAGTACTTTGGCAATGAGCTTGGAGCCCAATCAAAATTTGATGAGAAGACTGGTACTTCGCTTGTGAATGGGGCTCATGAAACTGCAAAGCTTGCAGGGCTTCTCGAGAACTTCATCAAGAAATATGTTCAGTGTTATGGTTGTGGTAATCCTGAGACGGAGATTCTCATCAGTAAGACGCAGATGATTAGCCTACAGTGTGCCGCCTGTGGGTTTGTTTCCGATGTCGATATGAGGGACAAACTTACGACTTTTGTCCTTAAGAACCCACCTGAACAGAAAAAAGGTTCCAAAGACAAGAAGGCTATGAGGAGGGCTGAGAAGGAAAGGATGAAGGAAGGTGAGGCAGCAGATGAGGAGCAGAGGAAGATGAAAAAAGAGACTGGAAAGAAGAAAGGCTCTTCTACCAGCTCCAAAGATGCTTCAAAAGGTACGTCAACCAAGAAGAAAAGCAATGGTTCTGATTCCGATCACTCCCCAGCTCACAGTCAGGCTGGTGAAAATGACCACACAACTGCTGATGATGAAGATGACAATGATGTCCTGTGGCAGACTGATACCTCAATGGCAGCTGCTAAACAACGCATACAGGAACAGTTGAGTTCTGTTACCGCAGATATGGTCATGTTATCTACTAATGAAGAGAAACCGAATCACGGAAGGAAGTCTCCAGCGCATGAGAATGGTTCTGGGGCCGCTGATACTCAAGTCAGGCTTGTTGATGAAATAAAAGAATTTCTGAAAAAGGGTTCTTCTCCATCCCAGCTGAAATCCTTCCTGGGTTCACTTTCGGGGACATCTCAGGAAGTTACGACAGCTCTGTTCACTGCTCTCTTTGAGGGTGTTGAGAAAGGTTTCGCGAAAGAAGTTACCAAGAAGAAGAACTACATAGCAGCAGCAACTCAGGATGATGGATCCCAAATTTTTCTTCTGAACGCCATTGAATCATTTTGTGGGAAAGCAAGCCCCGAGGCAGTGAAAGAGGTTGCGTTAGTTGTCAAGGTATTGTATGACAGTGACGTGTTAGAAGAAGAAACGATCATGGAATGGTACAATAAAGGCCTAACTGGTGGGAATAGAACCTCCATAGTTTGGAAGAATGTCAAGCCTTTTGTTGAGTGGCTTCAGAATGCGGAGTCTGAATCGGAAGAGGAGTAACTGGTAGTAACTGCTTGAAAAAGGCCTTTCGTGTCAACTTTGAAAGCGTTTGCCGTTTGTTTCTGTTGGATGTTTGAAATTGGTATTTGTCTTATTGCAAGGAGCCGTATGTGTTGCATGGTGGGTGATCTTACTGATAGGTGTCCATAAATGTAATAAGAGATCATTGTGACAGTTTCCGGTCCAATGGTTCTTTTTTAATTACAGTGGTTTTTTTTTAATGTTTTTGTGACGTTGTCTGTATCAGTCTTTAAGGCCTGTTTCTTTGCTCGAACTATGTTTACCTTTCAAGTAAGATCATAGTCAAAGAGTTTGGGATTGGAAGTGCAATTAAATCATATTAATATGTTTGAAACAAATTTTTTGAATTAAAATTGCAAGAAAATTAGAGCTTACTATAAACATACATTTTGAAGTGTTTTAATAATTATTGAAATAATGTAATAAAAATATGAACTGATTAAGGTTTTTTAAACACCTTCAATTGCTAAGCTATCACAGTTTAGTTTAAATATGTTATCTATTTACTCAAATTTTTTAAAATAATTATTTCCCAAATTAATCTGTTTATCTTGTTATATTTTAAATTACGACTTCTGATTAGATTGAAGATGAGATAAATCTCTTGTACGGGGACGTAATCTTCTGTACCTACTCAGTGTTCATTACATCTGAGCCATCTATTTATGTGGGTCCTACATAAATGGATGACAATGGACACAGAACAGGTACAGAGGATTTGAGAGCTCTTACACGACTGTTTAATTTGTTAATTGATTATGAAGTGAATTTAAAGAAATTGTCATTAGTTGTAATGAATCTTTAAGTTTAGGAAAACTGAACCGCCCTTAAACAAATATTGCAATGGTGTCGTGTCTGTATTTTTCTAAGGAAACAGGAAGGCAATATTCATTTTTAATTAATTAAACAATGGTTAAGAGATATAATAAGAATTAGTTAGTTAAAATGGTAATTTAGAGAAAGAATCTGACCAATGATAAAATGGTTCCTCAACTTCTGCGCTATTACTTCTCTCCGACTCCCGGACGGCACTGTCTTCCCTGTTCTCTCGCACTCGCACACTCACTCTTTTCATGATAGAGACACATTCTCATGTGTTAATAAACTCTTCCCTTCTCTACTCTCTAAACTCTCTAATCTAGTTTTCCCAACCCTAATTCTACAATGCCTCCGTCTTCTTCCGCCGATCTTCGCCGCGTCGACGCCAGAATCTGGCGTGCCTGCGCCGGCTCCTGCGTACAAATACCCACCGTCGATTCTAGGGTCTACTACTTCCCTGAAGGTCATATGGAGCAGTCTTCTGCTCCTACGTCTCGTCCGATTCTCTCCAACCACCTTCTCTCTAAACCCTTGATTCCTTGTCGAATCTCCGCCGTCCATTTGCTTGCTGATGAGGTCACTGATGAGGTCTATGCTAGGCTTCTTCTTGTTCCTCTCCTCTCTCCTTCCGTCGGTCGTCTAGAACCTTCTCCTATAATCCCGCGGGACGGTTGCGATGACGATAAGATTGTGGCGTTTGCTAAAATTCTAACGCCGTCTGACGCGAATAACGGAGGCGGTTTCTCTGTTCCGAGATTCTGTGCTGATTTGATCTTCCCGCCGTTGAACTACCAAGTGGAGCCTCCCGTGCAGAAGCTACACGTCACTGACATTCATGGAGTTGCTTGGGAGTTCAGGCACATTTATCGGGGAACGCCGCGGAGGCATTTGTTGACTACTGGATGGAGCAAGTTTGTGAACAGCAAGAAGTTGATCGCTGGTGATTCTGTGGTTTTTATGAGGAATTCTAGAGGACAGATGTTCATCGGAGTGCGTAGGTCCGCGAGGTTCAACAATGGCGGTGGGGATTTCGCCAGGTGGCGTGAGCAGATTGGTCATACTGAAGCGAAGGTGAAGGAAGACGGATTCTCGAGGAGCGGGCGAGGGAGAGTGTCGCCGGAGGCGGTGGCGGGGGCTGCGGAGATGGCGGCGCAGGGGCTCCCGTTTGAGGTGGTGTATTATCCCAAGGCGGGATGGTATTCGGACTTCGTGGTGAGAGCTGAGGTGGTGGAGGCTGCTCTTAGTGTGTTGTGGACTGCGGGGTTGAGAGTGAAAATGGCTATGGAGACGGAGGATTCGTCGCGAATGACGTGGTTTCAGGGGACAGTGGCTGGTGCTTCAATGCCCGATTCTGGGCCGTGGCGAGGCTCTCCTTGGCGCATGCTTCAGGTATATATACATATAACTATATTAAATACATATGCGCCAAAAATTAGCACCTCTGAATTGGATTGGAACAGAATTTGTATGCAAAGAAAAAACTTGTTTGTCTGTATTGTTCTCGTGAGGATATGTGCACAGTAAGTTCATTGGTGTAATATTTGTTACGTGGATATCGTTGATTACGCAAAAGTTATGATCTAGGAAACCATGTTAGGGCATGGCCTACTATGAGAATTTGCAGTTGAATGCGTAAGTGGATTTGATGCTTATGTTTTGAATTCTTGAGTATATTCTGTTGGAGACGTAATTTTTATTTTGATGATGGTTTCTCTGATTTGGTGAATTGACGTCAGCAAGCCATATTATTTGTGTTTTCTGCGTTTTTGAAGTAATAAAGTGTATGAAGTTGTTACTGATACTAGTCTGGCAAATACTCCGTAATATAATTTTTTCTTGTCAAGCTTTTATGTCAGCAAGCCATAGAATGAAGGTTACCCTTCATTTAATTTCTAGCTGGATTTTACTTGCCTGCAATAACCGAGTGAATATGGCTCAAGTGATATCGATATTATTGTTTCTCCTTGTAAGTTACATGGTTGCATAATGAAATAGACTACAGGTATAAATTGAAACTTGTGAATGTAATTACGCTTTCCTCTGTTGCTTGTTATTTCTTTTGTTTTTGGTTCAACTTCTCAATGTTATTTTACTGCTTTGTAAATTAGTTAAAAAGTGCACCAACTTTTCCTTGTCCATCTCTTTCTCTATCTCTCTCTGTAACACAGATTAACTGGGATGAACCTGAAGTTCTTCAAAATGCAAAGAGAGTGAGCCCTTGGCAAGTTGAAATTGTTTCACAGACACCACAGTTTAATGCTGCTTTTCACCCCCCTAAGAAATTCAGATTTCCTGAAAATTCTGGAACGGTTTCAGTTGGAGAGCCAGAGCTTTTCTTTCCGCTGTCAGACCTAACAAATTCAACAATGGGGCACATGGGTCCACCGTTGTTTAATACCCACAATTTTCCTGCTGGCATGCAGGGAGCCAGGCAAGATCCTTTCTCTATATTCAGTTATTCCAATTTTTTAAGTGAAGCAGCTTCTCAGATTCGAACTGATGTTACCTTCGGCAATAATACGGTACCAAAGTTGAAAAGTGTGTCTACTGAGCTGAACATTGGGAGTTCACAATCTGAGAGTTTATCTCCAGATAGTCTTAGTCACAGTAGCGTGCAGTCTTCTGGCAATCTTGGTGGAAACCAGGCTTGCAACCCGGTAAAAGTTGGCAATAGTACATTTCAGCTCTTTGGTAAGATCATTCACATGAATCAACCTGTTGAAAATGGTTTAGAGTATGTTGGGGTCATGGAAGACGATGGCATTAAGGGATACAATGAAACAGAGGACGTAAATAGTGATCAAGATCTTCCATTAACTTCATCTTACACAGAACTACTCAGCAGGGTTGATGCTGGATACCAAAGAGCTTCAGCTGTGGAAGCTTGCTTTTTGTGAAACAATATCTGCACTTTCTGGTGCAGTAGTATCTGTACAGGTATGCTTGCTGTTATATGAGATTCTTTTGCAAAATAATTCCATTTGTTGAGTTGACTTTCTTCCCGGGACGTATATTGATTTTAAGTTGACAATTTGACTTGTTAACCATGTTGCAGTATATTCATTATAATTTGCACATGATTACTACCTTCTACTGCAGAAGTGAGTCTGGGCATGTCATGATGGAAATTTGTATTCAAAATCTGTTGTGATGATTAAGCCGGCAATGTATTATTTTACTTATGTTCCAATATTCTCTTGAATCAATGGATTTATGACATGCCATGTGGTGAAACTGGCGTTCATTTGATATAACTAGTGGCGTTCAGGTCAAAGTTGAAATGCACAGATACGAGCACGGTAAAGCAAAGCTCTTTCCCTGCTTTGCATTTGGCTGCATGGGTTGCCTATTGCAGAAACATCCTCAATAAATTGTGAACAAGCACTTCCATATCTCTTCTTTCCTGAAAGCTAATTTTAGTAACTTTCTTTGCCGGATCAACAAAAGGTCCCATGTTACTCCATACATAAAGCCCTGCTTTCTCCCTGGCTCCATTGAAATAAGTTGGACTCAAAGTTGCTGTAATCTTGATTTTCATTCATTCTGAAATTTATGTGGAACCAGTTGCACATTTTCATAACAACTGCGGTGTTTGACATTCTTCTGTTGATGTCCTATGTTTGCAGGTACTATTTAGCAGTTGGGAGCTGACTTCTTCTTTAGATCGTAGTTTGTAGTAAACTACTGATGCTAGTATTTTCAGTTAGCCAAATTGGCAACCGAGACACTCGTGACTGATACACTTTTAAATGGGAATTTGTTGTGTTGGTGGTATGTGTGCATATTTGCGTGTGATTGTGTTTGATTGTCATTTTCTTTAAATTCTCATGTTTGAAAGTCTAAAGAAGTAAATTCCGATTCCGACTACCGGATTTTCTCATAGATCTGAAGATCCCAACTTTAGCGATCTAATTCATTTAAAGATACTTCATATCCGTTTCAAAAAAAAAAAGATACTTCATATCAAATACCAAGTTTATAAACACGTTTATCTGCTCTCCCTTGCGTGAGCAAAATATTAGAGAGACACCGACAAAGGTTACCGTAACAATCTGCTAAAACAAAACCCACACGCAGACGACGAAGAATCTATCCAGAGTCGGAGCTCCGGGAGTTAATGCTGCTGGATTTGTAGTAACTGGTAATTCTCCGGGCTGGTGGTTTCGGCTTCGCGGGCTTCTTACGCAACCCGAATATCTCTTGCACCAGAGGTACGTGAACCAACACAAGCTTCCACGCCAAAAACCACCCTGTATTCAAATTATCACTTCATATACTAAACACGCCTCCAATGAGTTAAAAAAATCCAGAGAAAGACAGAGAGAGACAGAGAGAGAGAGAGAGAGAGACCGATACCAATCGATAAGAAGACGAACACGAAGGTGATCGCGAGAATCGGACGGATAACCAATAAATTTAGGGTTTCCCAATTAGAAATTGAAGAAGAAGAAGAAGAAGAAGAAGAAAAAGAAGTCTCCATGATCCGAAGAAAGTCTGAGCCAAATGACAACCTTTGACAACACGTAATTTATAAGACTAGAGCAACTGGGTCCCACAAACTATTAAAACAAAAATATGCATTAACGATAAAAACAAGTTACTTACGAATTCGTTCTATCTAAACTACTAAGAGTTTGTTCTAATTTCCCATAAATTGAAGCTTTCTTGTAAAATTTCTTATTTGTAATTTTTCTTTATTTCTTAGCTTTTTTTAAAAAATCAAATCTCATATATAATAATTTTTAAAATTGTTAGACCCTTTATAGAAATAAAATATGGAACCTAGTAACTTGGGTTATTAATAAGAAAATGTAACAATTTTTGCCCAAGTCAGTTATAAATAATTTAAAACAATATAAAATAGGGGTATAAAATATGTAATAATTTGGAATTATAATTTTTATCTCATACTTATACATATCAAGAGTAATTAAATACAATTTATGATTCTTATGCTTGTTAAATAATTCATGCCACAAACATATGATCAAAAGTTTTTTACTATATATTTATTACAAATATCTAACATTTCAACTAATGGATTGACTCTTGGGTAAATTTTAAATGCTATATATGTTCCGGTTATAGTGTTCCTATCATGTTCCATTAAATTTTATCCACACATTTATGTGGACTCCATATAAATGTATGGATGAGATTTAATAGAATACGGTTGGAACAGAAGATTTGATACGATACCCGTGATATATCTTGTATCTTTATTCTTCTTCAATTTTATTTATTTTATTATATTGTAATTATATTCAACTCTTTCACAAAGAAATGACGATCGCCTTTGAATATATATTTTTTATGTTACTTAACAATTAAAGCGTCCTTTCTCTATTTTAAATTATCTTTAATTGAATTTAATTTACTTCCCTAAAATTGTCCTTAGATTGCATCACACATGATTATTAACAATATAAAGTATCGAGCCCTTGAATTAAGAATTAGAAAAAAGTTATAACTGTATATTATGTGACTCATTTAACTTCTAAGGCATGATACGATGTAAGTTAAGATCTTATAACTTATATTAATCCTTTTATATGATCGATTTTATACATATAGTAGGAGTCATGTACTACTGTATTAACTCCTTTTTATTTAGAGTGGATTTCTTATATTCATAAAATATTGTACAAATATTAGTTCAAACATACTTCACATGTAAGCCAATTTCACTAGTCAACTTTAAAATCCATCTTTCAAGAACTCACATTTGACAACTTAAGACAAATATATTGCTCAACTAAACTGATTTCTTTATGTTTATTATCTAAGATGACATTTAGTAACCAGTAATATAGGAATTAGAATAAAAATTGGTAGAAAGAAGGAATAGAATTCCTGATCATGTATATTTGATATATAATCACTAGAAATAGGATTAACATGTGAAGAGTTATATTAGTGTTTGGTATCAAATATTAGGAATGTTAATGATTTTTTTACTTATATTTGATTATTATATGATTGTGTTTTGTAAGCAATTAATTAAAATATTTTATATTTAATAAATAAATGATTAAAATTATTTTTAATTATTCAATAAATTATTAACTATTAAACAATTGTAAATAATTTTTCTTATAAAAATAAAATTAAAAACTATAAAGAGCTTGTATTATGATATAACATCAAAGGAATTATTAAATAAAGTAATGTACAATTTTGATAATAATATCTCAATAAGAATCAACCAAAATAATGTATTGTTTAAGTAAATAAAGTTATTTTAAAGTAGATTATATGATATCATATGATCGTTGAGATGACGTAAGGGCTTGAGATCCTCTGTCCCCATGTTGGTGTACCTACTCTGTCCCATTCAATCCAAGCCATCCATTTGTGTGGGTCTTACATAAATGAATGGCTTGGATCAAGTGGGACAGAATAGGTACACAAAAATAGGTACAGAAGATCTGTGCTCTGACGTAAGTATGTCTCAAACAAACAACACCTTGTAGTCGTCGGGAATATTAAAAGAGACCTTAACCTTTTTATCATCTTCATCGATTAGTTTTATTGCTTTAACGAACTCAATTGATGAAAGTCTTCCAACTTCTTTCTAACATATCAAATATTTAAATCCTTTTCTCACTAATATCTATAGAAAGAGTAAATACTTTTTTCATATATAAAGCTAACGCTCCTTCATGGCTCTACATAATGATAGCAACATTATCATAAATAACTATGTGTACAAATAATAAATTCCAATACAAAAATAAATAGTGAAAAGATAAAATTTTTACTTAGACCTTTGTGCAACCCATATAAATGTCTTTTATCACCAATCACCGTTTTTTACTTATCATCCATCCAAATTTGCTACCATTTTTCTAAATATCCGATATGCATCTAAGTAGCTTCTTCAAAATTTTAACTTTAGATTCCATATGAGGTTTCACTTTAAAATCACTTTTAGGCATTCTTTCTTTAAGATGCCTTTCAATTTCAACCTATATCCATTCTTATAGTTACAATCTATCTTCCATGTGGTGCCTGCCAGATCAAAAACTATATCGACAAGCATTTTTTCTTCTTCACTTTTCTAATATCTTTTATTTTCCCCTCTTCCTTGAATAGGTACAGATTGTATATTATTTCTATTTTCTTCAGCATATTCCATCTATAAGACATAATGAAAAGTAATAACAAAAATAAAAACAAATTACAATAATTAAAATGTTGCATATGTAAAGAAATAAATAATATTCAAATACTTTTAAGAAAAAAGTAAATAATTTATAGAAATTATTAATAATAAATGTCAATGACCTCCTCTAACTCTCCATGATATAAACATCTCCTTTGCTAAATTATCTCTTTATATAGTCCATTAATCAAATATTATAATATCATCAATGTAATCAACATGGTCATTATTTTCTAGCATAACATCCAACTTACCTTTTAGTAGATCTTTCCTCATATGTTGATGAAATAAGATTGTGAATGTAACAACAAGCTACTATGATATTAGTTTGAGTCTCATTTGAATAATAAGATGGGCTTCTTAAGATTCTCCATTATAACTTTAGTAATCCAAATATCCTTTCAGTAACATTTTTAGTTGTAGAATGTTCCATTTTGAAGTACTCTTCTTAAGTATTTGGTTGATGTCCTAATCTCCATTCAGTAAGATGATATCATTGACCTCTATATGGTGCAGGAAATCCTTCGCAATTTCTATATCAAGCATCAACAAGATAATGTTGACCTATTACATAATATGCTAAATATACTAACCACATGATTTTAATATATAAAAAATTTAGATATATAACATTGAATATCTCGCCCTAAGGAATTTTTAATCCATTTCTTCTAGATAATGCATTTTGAAGCACCCTACCGTAAAAAGCTGAACCTTCCCAAACAGGTAGTACATATATAAATTGTATGTTTGTAAAACACACACCTAAGACATTTGTGACAATCTCATTTGTCCTAGTACAATATCGAGCTTTTTCAATATTTGTCAATTTACCTTAATATATGTACCATCTAAAGTTCCTAAACAATTATGAAATTAGATAATTCATATAAAGTCATTATCAACCAAAAGTAAATTTTGTACCAAATAAAAATCCACAAATGAATATTATTACATTAAACCACCTCCATCTTTTGTCGGTTTTATCAGGGATAGATTCAAGGACTTTAAGTATAACTCTACATAACTTAAGCACAACCCAATATGTTATGAAATGTCTAAGTACTTTCTCTCTCGAATGTCGAAAATCATACTTAATTACTCAATTTCTCTTGTCAAGGAAACGAGATGTAAAAATAATGCTCTAAAGTTGCTAATGCATGTAATGTCAAATGTCCACAATTATACCATGAAGAAGTGCTAATCAAACTAATGGAAGATGCCTATTAGGCTCTTTTATCATTATTTATAAGCCTCCTTAGTAGACATCATAATAAGATTAATAATGGCACAATAATTCTCATCCTTCTTTTTAATGTGTACCATAAATATAGAAAATCTTAATATTGAGGTGTACGAGCCATGATTACTATTAAAAAATAATAACAATAATCATGAAACATATTTTAAAAAAATCAAGCATTAGTGTTTAAGGAAAAAAATATTGGTTCTAGTTTAAAAATCAATTTTGATAAAACTTCAAAATTCTCTCAATCTAAAAATTAAGTTTAAAGGGAAATAGACTCAGGAGAAATAATATAAACACATAAATATAAGCTAATTGTTGACAAGAATGTGCATTTCATTCATGCGTGACGTGTTGAATTCTATATTTGAATTAGGGAAAGGTAAACTAAATACAGTTGACAAAAAGAAGAACTTGAAGGCTAAAATACAGTTGACAAAAGTTAAAACTTGAAGGCTAACTATTGAAGCATTTAAAGATTTAGCAGTAATGAACTACAAGAAGTCATAATAATATATTTTAAAAAAGCAAGGCACATTTAACAATACTAAATAAATTTAGAAAGTGGCAAATGGAGGCATCTCCTTTTGACAAAGAAAAAAAAAGATAAGATAACGATCACACTAAAGCTTTTTTAAGTTGATTGTTCTCTATAACAAATTGAAAGATTATATTTTTGTTATTGTGCGAACCCATATATATGAAAGTGAATTCCACTAAATATGACTTTTGGTTTCCTGCTTCAGTGTTTATTGTCGAGATTTTCTTCTCTTGAATGATTCAACAGTAATAAACACTATGGTTTCTAGTTTCCTAGAAGTTCAAAACAAGTTCATATGCAATAATTCAAATAAATAATAGTACACCAAATAGGAATCTATAACAAAAAAAGAAAAATAAAGAGATCAAAAAGAATTTTATAATAATAGAAATTGACCTAGAGAATTATGTTTGAGAAGCAACCAAAGAGGAAGAGAGAATAGAGAGGTTCAGTTGAGAAGAGACACAAAGAAGAAGAGAGAAAAGAAAGAAGTTGTGTTGAACAAATATGAGAAAAAAAATCCAATTTTATTCCCATGACTGCTTATTTGTTATTCTTGATATTTGATTTTAGGTTGTACCTATACTCTCCTTAGGAATTGATTCTAGGTTATACCTATATACCTTAGAAATTGGCAATTCTTGATATTTGACTCTAGGTTATACCTAAATACCTTAGTTAATTGCCAATTCTTAATATTTGATTCTAGGTTATACTTATATACCTTAGTGAATTGCCAATTCTTCAATCTTGTCACGAAATTTTAGTAGTGATTTCAAATGTGATTTCAATATTTAAATTATAAAATAATTTTTATTTAATAAAAGATTTATTAATGATCACCAAATGATGACCACTTAGTTCCTTTTACATTTTACTATAATTAAATTGATTTATAGGACTAAGAATTTTGACATGAGCATTTTGATCTTCTTAAGTGAATCACTTAATTGCATCGTAGTTTGACACTAATGATAGTGGTCTTGAAGATACAACATTATATTTGTTGTACTAGTTTACTATTTACTTGGAAAATTTGTGGACACTATGTATGATGGCACTTGTTAGGGAATATCTAAAAAAAGGTGATGTTAGGGATTTAGGAAAAGAGTGAAGGTTGCAAAATGAGGGAAGGGGGGAGAATAAGAAAAGGAGGAAAAAAGAATTCAAAGAGGAAACTTGGGAAAGTACTATGTTGCCTTATTGTTTATTAATACAACCTTATAGAATTAATTCATAATAGAAATCCCAACAATTCCAATTTGGTCATAGCCACCAAAACACACAAACGACCTAACATCCTTTACATATGGTTTTAGTTTTAAGATGACATTCCCACACAATCCCAATACTTGGCTGGCATTGACCCTTCTGGAAGTTCTTCTAATGGAATTAGGAATAGACACATTTGGCCTAGGTCTATCTGCTAGGTTGAACCCGATTGGCAGATTTGGGTTTGTATCATTAGCCACTCCTATGGAAATGAACTTGTCCTTAAGGGGAAATTCGAGAAAATCTTTGATGAATTCATGGAGGGACTCCTAGGTAGCTTTTTTTAGGTGTTGTGCTCCTTATTTAACAAATATGTATGGGATAAAGACTCCAAATTGAAGGATGTGACATTGATCCAACACAATTTCAAGTTTAAGGATATGTTAGCTTCCCAGGAACTCCATAGGTAGGGGATTATATTGGGTTTATGGATCCCCACAACACTAATTGAGTTTGGATATGTGGAAAACATTATGGATTTGGGTAGTGCCTAGAAGCGTGAGGTGATAAGTGACATGACTAATATGTGTCACAATTTAGAAGGGGCTATATAAGTGCTTTGCTAATTTGTTAAACCTTTGATGGGTTAAGATGGATTAATACTAGGGTTGGAGGTAGATAAATGCGCATGTTCCCAAGAGATGTCTTTGTGCTTGGAATTGGGTTGGTAGGACATTCAGTTATGCGTTTGTCTAAAATTTCCTTAACGAAGTGTAGAATGGTGGCTCGGTTTTACAACATCTCATCAACTCCTTCACCTAATGATGTTCAGCTTCATAGTCAATGAAAGTAGGTAGAGGTCAATTAAAAATAACTTTGAATGACATCATTTTAATGGTGAAATTCGAGGAGGACTTGTAATTCCATTTGGCCACAGTAGATATTTAAGCCACTACTTGGGGTAATCCGAAACAAAACACCTCAAGTAGTCTCCTAAACACTTATTGAAGACTTCTGTCTAGCTGTTACTGTAGGGATGGTAAGCACTACTAGTAGAGAGGATGGTACCTTGGAGCTTGAAAAGCTCCTACTATAATTGACTCATAAAAAAGGGGTTTTTGATCGGATACAATATTGGTTAGAACCTAATAAATGCAGATGATGTCATGCACAAATATTTCAACTGCCATTTGCATTGTGAAATTTGTATGTAAAGCTGAGAAATGTGCATGTTTCGTTAATCAATCTATAATGAATATGATTGATGTATTTCTATATGATGAGGGGAGATGGGTAATAAAATCCATTAAGATGGATGTCTATATTTTGCTAGGTATCAAAAGTGGTTGAAGTAGACTTTGAGTGAGTGTATTGAAAGGTTGAACTTTTTAGCAAGTGGAACAACTAGAAACATAATTGCGTATAAATTATCGTAGCTAGGGCCAATTGAAGATAGAAGCAATGCGGGTAAATGTACGCTGCATACCAATATATTTGCCTAAAGGAGAGTTGTCGAATTCCATTAGAATCACAAATTGGAAGGCTAACTCTGGGGGGAACCTATAACGACCTTTAAAGAATAGTAAGCTAACTTGCATCGAAAGATCGACATTAGGATTGTCTTATAATTCTTTAAGAAATGTATTAAAGGAGGCGTGGTAAAAACAATCGAAATGCGTCCTATAATGCTAAGACTTGTTTGGAGGCCATTTGCAAGTTATGTAGGCTTATTGCTAGGAGATGAGAAAGTGCATTCGTTAGGCCAGTCTTTGCCCCTGACCTAAACACTACATTGAGGTTAAATCCTAAGATCTTAGCTAACTATTTTTATCATTCAGGTGTCTGCATTGTCTGGTAAAGAAGAGATCTTAAGCAATAGAGATCTGTTTATATTGTGAAATAGTGTCCCATGAGGTAGTGATGTCACTTTTTTACTGCCACTGTTATGATAGACATTTCTCAAGTATATATCGAGGATGAGTTGAGTTGAGCAGAGAATTGCTTACTAGAATATGCTATTAGATGCCTTTGTGTCAACACTACACTGATCCCTGTTCTAGGAGCATCATTTTGGATAGTAAATGGTTTGGTGAAGTTAGGAAGTGCTAGGATTAGGGTTTTCATGAGAGTCGACTAAGGTGCTCAAAATGTCGAAGTAGCTTTGTTAGTCCAAACAAAAGCATTCTTTCTTAAGAATTGTGCTAAAGGAGCGACTATGTTGGCATAATTGGCCATAAAATGTTGATGATAACTATGAAGGCCCAAAAATCCTCTTAGACTTTTGATTGATTCTAGTATAGGCCATCATTGAATTGTGATTATATTGTTTTACTCAACTGCCACTCCTTGCGCAAATATCTTATGCCCCAAATAGTTAAGCTCCTAATACCTAAACTCACATTTTTTTCATTTTCACAAAGACAGAATTATCTTGCAATATGGCAAGAACTTGCTCGAGATGCACTAAGTGTGATTCCTATATTGGGTTATATACCATTATATCGTCAAAAATGTGAGAATAATCTTGTACAAGACATCTCTGAAGATTGAGTTCATTAAAGCTTGAAATATGGAAAAGGTGTTTGAGAGAGCAAAAGGCATGATGAGGAATTTGCAGTGCCCTTCATGGGTTCAAAAAGGTTGTCTTCTCAATATTGACGGGGTGAATATGAACTTGGTGATATCTAACCCTCAATTCTAATTTGGAAAACACCTGAACACCTTTGAATTCATCCAATAATTCATCTACTGTTATAATCAGAAAGTATCATGCATCATAACTGCATTGAGGGCTCTGTAGTCGACGTAGAAGCGCCATGGGTCATCCTTTTTATTGACCAGCAATACTACAGATGAGTAAGTACTTAAAGAAATAATTTTGTCATCGATCATCTCCTTCGCCAGTTTCTTAATTTCTGCCTTTTATAAATAGGGATAGCAATATGGTTTGACATTCGCAAGTGGACTATTAGGAAGTAGAAGAATGTTGTGGTCTATGGGGCGAGATAATGGTAGTCTTTTGGGAGAGGTAAATATACCGTGAAATTTGTGGAGTTTTCTAGGTTTTGATGAAAGTTTCTGAATGCGTTGTCGAAATAAGGGAAAGAGATGGGGACGAAATATAGTCCAAAGTGAGTTAGAAATAATGGGTTATTAACTGGGTATGAGTGGATTGTTTTAGAGAGTTAGGTAGTATATAAGATATGTTGGGATGTTTGAGCCCACTCAGGCACGTGGGCTTGCCTTAGAAGTTACACTATACACAGAGGTTTTTGTAGTAAAAAAGAATTGGGCCTAGCTCAACAAGCCATTGAACACCCAATACAATGTCGAACCTATAAATAAGGAGGAGTAATAGATCTACCAAAAAATGTGACTTGATCCAGATTGAGAGGAACTTGCAGATATACACCAGCCTAACCCAAAGAATCTCCGTTGCTAACTGTGACCTTCAGAAGGGGAGATGGTTGAACTGTGAGTCTGAGATGAGGAATGAGGCGTATTTGAATGAAGTTATCGGTGGAGTTGCCATCCACCAAGGCCACAACTGATTTTTCATTGATAGTGTCAAACAATTTTAGGTGGAGGGGGTAAATTGTCTTGTCAGAGCATAAGAAGAGATTTAGGGAGTATCTTTTGCAAGAGAAGGAGAAATTTCCTTTGCTTCCACAGGGTCAGGCCGACCTGGTTTTAGTAGGGAATTTGTTGACAAGTCCTTGCCATTATCCACCATCAGGTATAAGAATTGGGGCGCTTTGCATTTGTGTCCTGGCGTAAACCTCTCATTGCAATAAAAACAATGTCCTTTCTCTCACTGAGACACCATCTTTGTAGGAGTGAGTATTTTAATGGATAAGTCAAGGATTAGGGTAACATCTTAGGCATTGTTTTGAAGGGAGTTTACGTTAGTAGGGCTACAAATGACATCTGGTTAGAGAAGCTATAAGATTGATCAATTTGAAAGGAGAGGATTTGGAATCCCAGATTTTATCCTCAAATAGTTTAACTATGCTAACTGCCTCGTGTAATGTAAAGCTTACAAAAGGAAACAAACGAGCCCAGCTTTTACTAATCAACTTAGCCCTAGGAATGTCAATTTTGGTTCGACCCGCCTGGTCCAACCTGATTTTAATTTTTTAAAATATAGTTCCCATTGACATCCCTACCTAGCCCATAAAATAATTAAATATAGGGGTATAAATAGAAGTCGGCAGTTGCAAAATTGAACATCCAACAAAAAAAAATGTTGTTTTCTTCAATTTTCCTTTCCATTTTTCTAGTTAGTAAATGTTTATATACACTATCTTTCTTCTGTATATGAAACTTTTCTAACGTATTCCCTCTTTTTTTTTTAACAAATTGTAAGGAAATTGTGGAGGTTAAGAACCTCAAAATCCATTGGGTATAGACTCCATGTAGGTAAAAAAAATTTCGACAATAATTTTATACCTTTTAATGTGAGTTTTAGTCATCCTACACTAGTTTATAGTTGGAATATATATTGTGACTATTTGGGACAATAAATTGAATCCATGAGGAAAAACAAACAGAGAAAGAGTGGCTGAAAAAATGAGAAAAAAAGGCGAGATAGGAGAAAAAGAGAGCTTGAAGAAGAAAGCAATTTAGGAAAATTTGAGTTGTATTGAGGGGTAAAATAGGAAATGTAAATATTTAAAGGTAAAATTGGAATTTAATCCCAAGAAGAGTATTTTTACATTAATAAAAATAAATGAGGGTAAAATATGATTTTTAATAGTTAAGGATATTTTAGTAATTAAGGTAGTTAGGTTAAGTAAGGATTTTTTTATAATTAATAATAAAGTAGAAAAGTGAATAATGTTGGATTATTAAGTGTAACTGAGTTGAAAATTTTTCTTTAAATTAGTCTCGTAGAATTTTGTAATGTCTAGGTCCAAAGGTTAGATTAATGAGTAAATTGGACTATCAATTAGTTGAGTCTGAAATTTAGGTAATGATAACCTTAGATTGTACTCTTAGAATAGTGCAGAGTTCTTGAAACTTTGAATTTTTTTATTAATAAATTATTTTATAGCGAATTATGTTTTGAATTAGTCATTAATTAAATTAATGATTAGTAGTTATATATATGGATTTCTAAAATAAATGAATTATGTTTTTAATTTCACATATTTTAGTATTGTATATATTTTTTAATCACTTGACTCATTTCTACACACACACACACATATATATATATAAAGTTATTTGATTTTAAGGATACGGTCAGTTACCTTTAATAAGTAGGCAGCTTACCCTTGCAACTATTTTTTTAAAAGATAGTGAGATTGCTGATAACCTCAGTGCAAGTAATTAACAGAGTAGAGTTTATGTGGAGCCTACAAATTAAATTGAGTATATTTGTTTTATTTTATATATTTTTTAATGTGACAGTTTGGATTGTTGTGTTTGTATAAAATACTATGTGACTAATGAACATCCTTTTTTTGAAACTAATGAGAATTTTGGTAATTAATGTTATGCTTTGGGAACAATTTGGATAATTGTGGTATAAGAGTATTTAGAACGTCACATGTAATGTTTTCAGTTTGTGCAAAAGGATTTATTGATGGATGTCCTCCCTTATTCCATAGATAAAGTAGTTAAGGAGATTAGAGATGAAAAGGCCCTGAATGCGAGTGGAAACAGTCTTGAATTCTCTATATAGGTAGCAACAAAGGTTGTCCATTTAAGCTTATAAAGCTAAGGTTCATGGTTGACAAAGGAAGAAGGCCAATTCAAAGCTCCAGTTGATAAGTAAAAGCTTCCCAAGTAGAGAGTAGGGAAGTAGTGAGCATTTAATAATTACCATTGTAAAGTAGGCCTCATCGTGTAAAAAGACGCGACAGTAAGCTTCTAAACAAGAGGAATGTGATGATAAGTGAAGAAATGCTCAATTTGGAATAACCCACCCAAAATATTATCTCCTAAGAAGTAGGGAGTTTCCAGTTTTAGGGTGTTATTTGATATGTAATGTAGGCATCCCACAATGGTGTGAATGAGCAGGTGAGAGGTTGACAAAGTAAGAGTGGAGGTAGATCCAATGGCTTTTCCATTTTGGTCAATTTGACCAGTTAAACCCTAAGGCGTACGTGAGTTGGTAAGGGGCTATTCTGGCTTAAGTGAGGTCGCGGGTTCAAATCGCCCTCATGTATGCAGCCATTTAAAACTTGAGACCGGAGCTTTACTTCCCACAAGGGACCTATCCGGTTCAAGCGGGGATTAATCTGAATATGAATGGCTTAAAGGTGTCTTCCCATGTTGAGACCCGCCTAGAACACTTTTTGGGAAACCAAAAAAAACCATGACAATCAGTTAAGAAGATAGAGATTGTGATTAGAATGCTACAGGTCATATTTTATAAAGAAAGTTGATTTTGGAGATGACAGAGGTATATTGGGCAAACTGGTCAACAATCTTGGATAATTATTTTTCGATTAACTTGGATCTAATTATCATTCTTTCAACTTAGTGATGTTAATAGGCTGGCTCTGGACCAATTGGATGGCCCGCAGGTCGGACTGACTCATCCTAATTTTTTTTAAAAAATTATAAAATGACATCGTTTTGTTGTTCTGAACCGACCCATCTTTACTTTTTTAAAAAAAATTATAAAACGACATCATTTTTGTTATTCTGATCTGGCCACGACCTAGCCCGACCAACCTAGGCCAAAATCGGGCCGAGCTAAAATTATCATCCTTACTTTAGCCATTTCTCTCTCAATGAAAGCATCAAAATGACAGATTCAAATTGAATCTTGGTGTTAAACAAGTACGTTGCTAATGCTACTCTGTTAACGACCAACTACAAAATGGATATGAAGTCCAGATGAAAGCTTCCAGGCGTGAATATTTGAATTTGAGACTGTTTGTTTGTTATGGAGCCTCACATCACAAGGTCCAATTTCAAAACTACTGCCAAGTCATTGACACTTGCCACCATACGGATACTCTTTCCCCGCTCTCCTCCACGTGTAAACAAATACTGAAAGCGCTCACTCTTGAATCCTCAAGTACACGATAAATTCAAAACTCTCTCTTTCAAGCATTTCATCGATCACTTAAGTGGTGATTCAAGATATCACATCTAGTTTATATACAATACAGTACATATGGCTTTCTCCAAGCTTTTGATTGCCTCACTTCTCGTGTCCCCTTTCCTGATACTTCTCGTGGAAGTAAGACTGCTTATTTTCTACACAGCCTTACGTTACAAGATCCAATTTCAAGACTTGAATCAACTACCGTTGCCCTTCACTCAGCCTCGTTTGACAAAGAATAGTCTGAAACTTTGGATCTGTTTAAGTTTGACGTCGTCTTCACGTGATCAGGCTTAACATAAAAATTTGAGACTGATTATTCAACTACACTAGGCCTTGATTTACCTCCCCGCCGGCGGTTTAGGCTTCGCTGGCTTTTTACACAACCCGAATATTTCTTGTATCAAAGATATGTGACGAACCAGCACAAGCTTCCACGCCAAAACCCCCCTGTGTTACCATAAACCAAACACACATTAAAATTACTAAAAGACCAAGGGACAAACTCGGAGACACAGGGAGAGATACAAATGGATAAGAAGGCGACAGGAACCCATAAATTTGGGTTTCACCAATTAGAAATTATCTCCGACGAGCTTGATGAAGACGAAGAAAGAAAGCCGAAAGAAAATCTGAGCCGGTGACAGCCTTGGACGACGACACCGCATAAGTCAAAATGGATCTTCAATTAAAAGGCCCGGACAATTGGGCCCTAAGTAAAAAATTCCAATCTTATGTGTATAGATTTTTAAAATATAACTGAATCTAACCGCCATCAAGTCCATTGGGTGTTCACTCGTCACATTCGAGCGCCACGTGTACTCTTACTTGCTCCAGTGGCTCTCTCCGCCAAACCGGCACATAGTCCAGATTCAGCTTCCCAAACACGCGGCATGTCCATTTCACACGCGTCTCCATTTACATATTTATATTAGGCATAATCAATATATATGGTAATCTCCATTACAGGCTACAGCCAGAGCATTTAGTAAGGTTTCGTATTTCGTCTAATTTTGATGGAAGCCAACGGCAACGCAGGGAGAGTTCGTTATTTGAGGTGTAGGTGTAGCTTCTTCAGGAAATGTTGCCGCTGCTTTTGTTGCTGTTACACCTTTCCTTAAACTCTTTGTTGTTTGTTTAAATCCAATAAGGGTTTTGGTCTTATGGGTTTGGCACGATCCCAATCGGGCTTCTCTCTCGGGTTCAACTCGCTTGATACATCGCCGGGTCCGATTCCCTTGCAATTACTCAACGACGAGAAGGAGAACGTCACGATAGAGAACGACGATGACGACGGTCAAAACGAAGGCCACCAACAGTTCAGCTTTTTGGGACACCAGCTTTGTTTGAAGAGGAAAAGAGATGGCCAAAGGTCGTCGTGTCCACCGAACTCTCCGAATGGGGCTGCTGTTCAAGTGGGTCTCGACTCTCGACAAGCCACGGTTGGTGGGTGGGGTAACCAGGCGCTTCCTGTTGCTGATCCAGAAGTTTATGAAATGATGGAGAAAGAGAAGGAAAGACAGTTCAAAGGAATTGAGTTGATAGCTTCCGAGAATTTTGTCTGCAGAGCGGTTATGGAAGCTTTAGGCAGTCGCTTAACGAATAAGTACTCTGAAGGATATCCCAGTGCCAGGTGTTCTACTGGTAATCAATTCATTGACCAAATCGAGTCACTCTGTTGCAATCGCGCGTTGGCAGCTTTTGGGCTTGATTGTGATAAATGGGGAGTGAATGTGCAGCCATATTCATGTGGCTCGGCGAACTTTGCGGTATATACTGGACTTTTGTTGCCGGGGGATCGGATTATGGGGCTTGATTCTCCTTCAGGGGGGCATTTGAGTCATGGGTATTATATTCCAGGAGGGAAAAAGGTGTCTGCTTCCTCGATTTTTTTTGAGAGTTTGCCTTACAGAGTGGATCCTCAAACTGGGTATATTGATTATGATAAGATGGAGGAGAAAGCAGTGAACTTTAGGCCGAAGATACTTATTTGTGGAGGGAGTTTGTACCCGAGGGAGTGGGATTATGCAAGGTTCAGAAAAGTTGCTGATAAGATTGCCGCTGTTTTAATGTGTGACATGGCTCATATTAGTGGTCTTGTGGCAGCTAAGGTTTGTGATGAACTTAACTTGAATTTGCTTTTGGAAGACTTTTAACTGCGTAGTATATTTAAATTTCTCAGAAAATTTTTTATGCTCTGAATTTTAGGATTCTAGGTATCCTGAAATTGTTTGTGGATTACGGAAAATGTTAAGTTACGTTCTCGTGGTTGTGATAAGTGAAGTAGGTTTTGGCTGCTTAGTGCATGTTTTGTCGTTGGTTAACGGTTTGAGAGATTAGCTTGTAGTTTATATTTAAACCAATTTTAAATGATAAATTTGGACCGTAGAAATATCTCACTGAGCATGATATAGTTGGATGGATGCACTCTCCAGGCTCATTTACGCCCCCAATGTTCTTTTCTTATCACTTGATGTTTGTCTATGACGATTTGTTTTCCTTTCCAAATTTTCACATTCTTGGTGCTTATCTATCGGATTCTATGTTTTTAAGAACAAAGAATGCTTCTTCCATCGGTTTCTAGAACCTGAACTCACATAATTCTTGAATTGATTGTTTGTCTAATTCTTTTCATAAAATGAATGTAACGAATAGTGATAAACAGGTTTTGACATTTATGACAAAATTATGTTGCGACTTCATGAAAGTAATTCAGGAAGATGGTTCTACCAATGGCGGATGTGTTGACCGAATTTCCATAAGTGCCAACTATGCTGTTGTTCCTGGAGAGCTGTTCTTCCCTTTAAAGACTTGGTGCATTAACTGGGTTTACATCATATTGTTTGTAGCTAAGTTTGAAAGTGACTGAGTCTTTGGCTATAATTTTTTAATCTTGTATTAGGAAAATTAAATAATCAATTTGAAGCTGACGAACTTATGAGCTGAAGTAGTTGTGGTTGTTCTTTATTCACAGTCTTGCAACACTTATTTAGATTTAGAACTTTTAAGTATTGTTTTGATTGAAGTAATTTGCTTCTTTTTGTTATTGTATTGAGATTGAGCTGTTCTAAACAGTTCATGATGATAAAGTAAACTAGTTTTTCTTTCCATCTTCCTTATTTCTGTATATGTGTCACGAGCTGATGGCAACAAATTTTTATATTACTTGATATTTATTATACCTTCTTAATTCATATCGTTTGGATCATATTTTGTGCAGGAATCTGCTAATCCTTTTGACTTTTGTGATATAGTTACCTCAACAACTCACAAAAGTCTTCGGGGTCCCAGAGGAGGAATTATTTTCTACAGGAAAGGCCCAAAGTCAAGGCCATCAGACATGCTTCTTAGTCTCAGTGATGGTAATGGCCATTATGATTTCGAGGAAAGGATAAACTTTGCAATCCATCCATTACTACAAGGAGGTCCTCACAATAATCACATTGCTGCTCTTGCCATAGCCTTAAAACAATTGGCTTCTCCAGATTACAAGGCATGTATGAAACAGGTAAAGAGAAATGCTCAAGCATTAGCTGCTGCTTTGCTGAGAAGGAAATGCAGATTGGTGACGGGTGGTACTGACAATCATTTGCTAGTTTGGGATATAACTTCTTTAGGGTTAACAGGTACAGTTTGACATCCTATCTCTGAATAAATATATCGGAGAATGAGTGATTGTTTATTTATTGGATCTGTAGTATTTCTGCCTCTGCTGTCTGCTATTTTGTTTTCTTTGACATGAATGTGCATTTCATTTTCTATTTCTATTTCTATTTCCTTGATGGGCTACGGAACATGTTCTGAAGTTACTGAAGCAATACTTGTATGGTCACTCTGAAGTGTGAAGTTTCTGTGAATTTCAGAGACGTCATAGGTTTGGAAGTTAATGAAGCAGTATTTTTAGCATGTGACGCTTTGCACCGTATCATTAGTCTTCATTACTAGGTTGTATAGCTAGATGTTACAGTAGTTTGTGGCTGTGCTTTTTTGGTAGTATTTTGAGCTTTCTTATTGAAATAAGTTTGATTTCAGCTGTCTGAGTTCTCTACCTGAATTCAGCTGAACTGAATTTATGGTGCAACCCTCACATTTCGATCTCCTTTTTGGTTGTTGGATTTTATTGCGAATCAATTGGTAGACAATGTTGGATTTCATGAGTGCACTTTTTATTTCTTCCATTGAGTTTATCAATTTAAACTGCACAGATGTGGTTAGTTGCTCTTTTCTCTAGGTGCTTGTGTTAATGACATTGATTGTCTAATTCAAGATATATTCCAATGACCAAATAATCAATTCAATAATCACATTCTCCTGTTGTGCACTTCCAACCACTCCAAGTTAAATGATTATTTTTGCTGCTTTACTATAGTATTAGATTAATTCAATGTACTTGGTGTAATATGTTATTGGTCCAAACAAGGAAATTGCTCAGACCGAATGCTGGTTGTTTAAATTATCCAATTTACTCATTACTCAAATCTAAAAGCCAATATGTTCTATTTAGCGACACTTATTTTCAGTTTAAATGATGTACTACTTATTCAGTCTAATTTTTGATCTACGTTTGTGTTTGAATTCATTTTCTGGTTAAATGAGTATTGAAATACAAGGTGCAAATGATATTGCTGTATCTATTAAGTTTTGGCCATAAGTTACTTGTAGGACATTTGTCTGTGTTGATAGGGTTCATGAGATTGTAAGTTAGGATTTATGGGACAACAAATGTTTTTCCCAATCTTGGAACATCAAAGTTGTACATATGTCACCATTGAATTATTAGTGTGATTATCTAAAGTTCCATTTTAAGGATGTTTATTATCTCTTCTTTTTACTGTATTCAATGGGCACAGTGACAGCTTTGGTTCTCTGAGAAAAAAATCCTCCTTTTGCTTCAATGTATCCTAATTCTGGATGGGTTAGTAAGGATGATAGCAAACTTCTATGCAGGATTACATGCAAGGAGAAGAAAATTAGGATACATTCTGGAGTTCCTTCCTAAAAATTAGTCCTAGTTATCTTTTTTTGACACAGTTTTATAGGGACAGATGATTGAATCCTTTTCTCCCATCTACACTTTTTGAGTTGTTATATAGATGGGTTTTAACCCTTTGATGTGTGGTCAGTTTCCTTGTGCTTGCTCTAACATTGCATTTGTGTTATTCTCTTTAGGCAAAAACTATGAGAAAGTATGTGAAATGTGCCACATCACCCTCAATAAAAGTACTGTCTTTGGAGACAATGGTGCTATATGTCGTGGAGGAGTCAGAATTGGTGAGTACTGACACTGTAATTTTACATCTCTACAACTAGTCCTTGCACATATCGATTTATGTCTACTAAGTGGATGTTGTAAATATCGATTTATGTCTACTAAGTGGATGTTGTAAATATTTTTGGATTCCTGAAACAAACTTGTACCTAATTCAAAGTGGACTATATTTTTAGCTTGTGGCCACGGTACCTTGACTGACGCTTTTATTGAATATCTCTTTCCTCCCGAACTCCAATCTATGGTTGTTCTTTTGTAGTAACCAATTCTATTCTGTGTTGTTGACATATTCTTTTTCAGTCTCCTGTAAGTTCGTTTTTCTTTTCTTTTTCAGGCACTCCTGCCATGACATCAAGAGGTTGTTTGGAGGCTGATTTCGAGACAATTGCAGACTTCCTTCTTAGGGCAGCTCAGATAACGAGTGTTGTGCAGAGGGAACATGGAAAACTCGATAAAGATTATCTCAAGTGTCTACAGAGCGATAAAGATATTATTGAGCTGCGAAACCGGGTAGAAATGTTTGCTTCTCAGTTTGCTATGCCGGGATTTGACAATTGAAATTGTAGAAGTAACTTGCATACTTTTATAGGTTATTTTCTCACTTCCTCAGTTCCTTGATGAAGTAGAGTTTCTGCGAAGTAAGCCTCGTTGCCCCCATACCCTTGTTCATTTGTACATGTGAATTGTTTGGATCTGTTGCCAAAGGTTGATAGTCTCAATTCCTTAAACGTGTCTTGTATATATATTTGAAAACTAGATGAACTATTTATAAGCGTGAGGGCTCTGTTAAATTTCTGTGTCGATCTTTTGATGAGGCGTGATGCTCATTCCCATTTAAATCTACTTTGGAAGAATACCCGTGTTTGTGTTTCCACGATTATGACAGTGAAGCAGGTTTTGTGCCTCGCAAGTTGTTGTGTGGTATGGTATCCGATTGCATTAGCTTTTTGTCCTCTTTCGTTGTTGAGGTTGGGAGTTTGTTTGTAGCTGATTTTGTTGTTAGAATTTGTTGTTGGGGAATGGGAAGACATGATTGCGGGTTATAATAATTAAAGGCTGGTTATGGCGGTTTAAAGGGCAATCATCATTTTTTACAGGAAGGAAGCAGCCCACAGCTTTACTTTTGTTTCAGCCAAACATTTAACCTTTTACTGCCAAGAAAATGTTTTCCTCTGCTCGACTTTATCGTTTCCATCCGGAGTTTTGTCGGTACGTCTTCTTCCTGTATTTGTGTCCGTCCACATTATATTATTATTATTATTATTTTCTTTTGGACAAACAAATCATAATTTTTATATGGAACCCTTGAGGGGAGGCAAGGCATGAATTTCTGGCAAGGGACAAAAAGCATGAGATACGGTTAGAAAGTGACCCTCCCAGATTTCCTGTATTTTTATAGTTTCCTAAGGCTAAGGGAAGAGGAATAGCCACAACATAAACCATTTTTATAAATTATCAGACAGAGGAAGGAAACAGATGTTATCTCTTAATCATCAACCCCATTGCTTTCACAAGTGAAACCGAATCAGACAAATCCCTTTCTTCCCAAGTCCAGTACAAGGAGCGCAGAGAGTCTGCTGCTTTTCAACATTAAAGTTGAAACCCAGGAATCTCACAGTGCCTCTCCCCTACTCCTAAGCTTAAAAGCTCCCCTCTTTTTCATCATTATTCACCAACTAGAATGATTAAGCCATTTTCACTACAACCACTGCAGACAAAAGAAAACATTACAAGAGGAAATTTCAAAAAACGCAATAAACAATACAAACTAATAAGATTGAAATCCCTGATGTTCCCTTGAGATAATATGATAAGAAGCTTCCTTTCTTTTTAAGTCCATTATAACTAATCATGATCTAACAAACAAGAAGCTGTTGTTTGTTTCATGTTAATGGAAATCAGAGTAGCAGCTTGGCCTTTCGTCATTATCTCAAACCATCCACCATTGTCTTAAGCTCTTTCCATTCCAAATCACTTTGTCTACGGTCTTTTCTTTCCAGTCAAGGTGTCTTCTTCCTTCCCTGTTGTTTCATCCCAAAGTTCTTAACTAAAGTAACTGTAAATAGATAAACCACAGGAGGGGGAAGAAAAGATTAAAAGGAACAATAAAAATATTTAAAAATAATTTTTTTAAAGGGAAAATTTTAGAGAGAAGGGTTTTAGGGGTACAACAACTCCAACAACTGCTCTACTTCTTCTATGTTTCTTTTTTTTTTTTGTTTCCCCCAATTTCAACCAGTTCTGTTACTCATGTCTCTCTCTTTTTTTTAATTTTATCTATGACTGCAAAAGTCTAAAAGCTTCTTCCTTCCTTCAACTATCTCATCAAAGAAATCATCAAGCTGTCCAACAATATTCTCAACTCCGGATCTCAACACCCCAAAACAGCCTCTCAAGTTCTCTACCCTTTCTCTTATCTCTTCCTCTATTTCCCAATCCACCACCATCCCTTGGCCACATCTACTCTCCAACTCTGCTCTGAGCTCCTCCATAGCCATCTTGGACCTCATAAACTCAAAAAGTAGAATTCCTGGTCTCCCATTTATCTGGTTTATCTCTGCTGCCACTCTCTGCTGCAATCTCGCTGTTGAGATCATGAAAGCTGATCCGAAGACCAAACATCCTTCGTACCCTCGTAAAAAACTGGATTCTGGCCAACAATACACCAGCCCATATAGCAAGATCATTAGAAGCAAAGAGCTAACATTTCTCATTGCATATAGAACCCCTCTAAAACCATTGAATCCGTTGAGCTTTGATTCAATCCCAACCTTCTCGTCAAAACGCAAGGACAGAGGTTGGATTCTTGTCTCCATTAAGGCTCTATTCTCCTCTTCCAATCCCACGGCCTCTCTTCGACACCCAGAAATTGCCCGAATTACCTGTTTCAAGATGCAAACTTTTTATGTGAAAAAACTTTTAACTTTAAAATACCAGTTTGTTTTTATAGGAAGTAGAATCAATAGCAGATTTTGGAGTGGGATCATTTCAGATGAACCTGGCGAGAGAGCTGAGGATTAAGATGACGATGATTGTCAAGAGTAGAAGTGATATTGAACCCAGCAGAGTAATAACTCTCCATGCCAGATATGCCTGATTTAAGAACATGACATGCCTCCCAAAGCTTGGAACTTTCGTCCATGTATTCATCGAGCCACTTTTCACCAACAGGCAAATGGAGTTTCTGGACGAGCAAGGTCAACTGAGAGTGGAAAGATCTTAGCAAAGAAAGTACCCTTTGGAGGAATTGGATTGACATGAAATTATTGGAAAGATAAACTCTTTCAAGATCATCAATTCCTCCGGTTAGAAAGGAGTAGAAACCATTAACAGAGTTTGTAGAAGAAGGATCCATCGTGAAGGGAGAGACTGTCTGCAGAGGCTTAAAACTAAAGCCCCAATAAAAAGTAAAAAGAAAACGGAGGAGAAGAGATGGTAATGCAAAGAACGAAGAAGGGTGAGGTAGAGAAAAGATTACAAAGATGGAGAGGGTATTTAAATCGAGAGAAAGTGAAAGCATAAAAGGAGAGAGGAAGTATGGAAGAGAAGGAATATCTTAGAAGCTCAGGTTTCTAAGGTTGAAAAGGATTGTTGGGAGCAATGATGGGTGTTTCCTATAGAGGGGAAAGGATGATTGGTTATATGCCATTTTCATTGTTTAATGGGCAGAAACGAAGAGAACAGGAGAAAAACAAAAAAAGAGTTCCAAAATTAAGTAACCAAAAAGGAATACAAGTAAAGTTGCAAAGAGAAAGGGGATGGGAAAAGATTGGCCAAAGACTCTATAAGAATGAATTTTCCATGAGTTGCTTTCCCATTTCTTCATCTTTGCCTTGGTGCCCCCTTTCTAGTCCCTATTAAGCTTTACCCTAATCACTATATGTGATTAATTATGTGCATGTTTTTTGTGTTAAGAGAGTGAAAGGTGCAAGTGGATAGGGCTTAATATTGTTAATATATAGTAGTTGGCAACTTCCATGATGATGGAGGGGAAGTTTATTGGGGTGGTGTGAAGTTTGACTGAGTTGTTGACTCAGATTCTGCTTCAAATTCTTCTTCCATCTATCCTTTCCTTTCATATCGATTACAGCTTTAGTCCTTCTCCTACCTTTTGAATTTTAGTGCTATCCTTGGCTTATTCTCTTCCTCGAGCAACTGACTTCTGCCCCTCTACTTCCATTCCTTTCTATTGAAGTTTGGGGTCTTATTTTTCCTAGATAGGATACATATTTCTTGTTTTGTTCATCTTCTTAGGAATGGGTGAACTGTAATGATGAGTTTGTATCCAAAATATAGTCTTTTTAGGCTTCATAGTTTTTGTCTAATTTTACTTTTATCTCAAGACAAATTGGATGATATGATGCATCTACAGCTTCCATTGCTCCTTTTGTGTATACTCCACTAATTTGCTCCATCCAACCCATTCATTTCAGAAGAGCTTAGGACCCATCTGACGGCGAATCCAAAAGGGCAGAAAGATTTCATCACCTAGTTTTTCCATTATTTGCTCATTTTATATTCTATGTATCCCCTTTTATTTTATTTTTGCATTTGACCAAATAGCTTACCAATGATTAGAGCGGACTAATAAACTAAGAAAATAGAATTTTAATTTTTTTTGAGGGGTAGTACTCTTGCTTTACTCTCCTATTAGGCCCATTTATGAAACACCCAATTGTAAACCCGATGGTTATAAAACTTGGTGGGGGACCATGAAATCTTACTTGGTAACACTTCCATGGAACTTTGTAATGAAAGACTGCTCGTGGGTTTTTGGAGAACGGGACATCTCAAGAGAATGTTGGTTTTTGTTTTTTATTTTCTCAAGATTTTCATTGGAAAGCGAGGAGGGAGCATTCTTTAAGGGCACTGATTTGGCCACCCATTATCTTTAATCTAGGCAGCACCACACTAAATCATCATATATCATAATCTTATCTTTAGCATGAATAATCGTATCGTATGTATACTTTGGGGTTTGAGCTGTACTTGATTCGGGCAATATGCCAAATACATACATCCTCTACGACCCTAGCAACGGATAATCAGTCACCCCACGGTATCAACTTGATTAATCAGGGGGGTGATACCAAACTTACCAATTCCAACGTCACAACCAAGAAGACCTGATGACCATTCCCTTCAGGATCAAGTGCCTAAATAAACCACACTGAACCTTACAATTGAAGTATAGCCTCTGCAACAAAGAATGGAAAATCCCAGCTCGTCAATTATACTCTTAAGACGCCAAAACATCCCAGCTCAAGAAATGCAGAGGAACTTCCTTTATCTGTGAAGCAAACAAAAGTGCTTGTTGAACTCCGAATATTTTCAAGCAATATTAGGCTAGCTGCGGGTGGGTGGATGAGGTTAAGACTTGCTTGGTTATCTATAGCAATGGAGTTGCAATTCTAGAAAAAAAGGAACACACAGTACATCAGTATGATCAATAAAGTCTGCCGTTAGAGCCACCGGAAAAATAAACATATTGAATGGTTGAGTTTTGCCGGCGGCAATGATCCCTTTAAGATTCATCAAATTGCCGATCCTTACTAGGATAGGAAAGAAGGGGATAATCTTACTGAAATATAATAGTGGAAGTTTGTCTCGTATCAAAGAGAGAGAAGAAAGAAGATCAATATATAAGTCTAGTGAGTTACTCCACCTATCACCAATTGATTTTTTAGGATAGAACCTCACTTAAACTTTTATGTAACTTTCTTTCTCATGTGAGCCCGCAGGCTATTATAAATTCTAACAAATCTTAATATCTTGTTGATAAAGTTGTAATAATAAGTTATCAGGCTCAAATGTAGCTTTTGGCTTGGGATATTTTTTTTTGTGAATGGTAACGATTGCGCTCAGCGCATATTATTAAAATTCATTGTTAAAACGTCATACAAAAAAGAAGGAGGGCATACCCCCCACTCAAAACCAGACATAGAATTAGCTGCCCTAGCTATTGTATGAGCAACCTGATTCGCCGATTTCCTAACAAACGCAAAAGAGATAAAAGCTATCTCCTGAAGGAGAGCCTTACAATCATGAATAATCATAGTAAAATATGAAGAACTGCTATGCGTAGATGTCAAAAATTGTGTAACGACCTGACAGCCCGTTTCCACGCATATTGGAAAAAACGCTAACGATTTGATCCAGCTCAAAGCTTCCCGAAAGCAGAGCGCTTCACCGACTTGTGGATCTCCCCAACTTGGAATCGTCATCAATTTACCCGCACAACATTGTCCTTGAGAATTTTGGATAATCATACCAAGACCATAAGAGTCGTTCTCCAATAGCGCAGCATCCACGTTACATTTAAAGTGGCACGAAGCTGGAGCCGCCCAACAATTTGGAATGCAAGGAGATCGTAATGTGAGGGCATCAGATGCCGCTTTGGCCGTCCTCCATTCTGCCAGCATTGTGCGTGCTCTACTAAATATAAACCGAGGCGTATGGGTACGAGACTCCCACACTACTTCATTTCGATACACTCACGGGCTCCAAATGAACATAAAGGTCTCCTCTTGGTTTGGTGATGGATAAGTCTTGACTACACACGCATATTAGTTAGGTATACAAACTATGGCGATGGATAAATATTTCAGAATCATCCGTGGTATATAGATCGACTAAGAACAATTGGAGAACTATTAATAATAGCTAGCTAGCAACAAATATGAAAAGTCGTCCTTGAATTTAAAGCATTCACATTATTTAAAACCTTTTTCAAGTCTTCTTTATTTAAAACCTTGAATTCAATATTGCATGAATAATATTTCTACTTTTTTTCCATTTCTATTGGTGATGATGCAGAAGAAAAGGAAATCGATACTAACTGAACTAAGGCTTGTCGTTACAGTAAAGTACAAAGTACAATTCAATAATGAATTCATCAACAACAGAAAAAGATGTTCACGTAACTAATTATGGCATCATCATTCCAATTGAATCATCTTTACATTCATTGGTTATACGTCAGTGGCAACCAGACAGAAAAGATGTGAAATGCTAATTATTTAATTGCAATGGTTGGATAGCGAAGTATTAATTCATTGCTATCTTTTGTTATTTTATCTATTTTCTATTTACAAGAAGATTGTGTCAAACTCAAATCCGCTAATGCCGGCGATAATTGTAAGCTTCTGATCTGAAGAAAGGGTCTCAAATTGATGTATACAATTCGCAGTATCTGGTCGAAATCCACCTTGACTTGAACTCGGTTCAAAGATTACCTCTCTTTAAATTGATATATACAATTCGCAGTATCTGGTAGATATCCACTTCGACTTGAACTTGGTTCAAAGATTAACGCATTCCACCCTAGAGGTGGCAAACACAAACCAAGTTTGTTGACGATGACATTGACAACAAGATAAGCACGACGTCCCACAAAGTTGAAACACGAGAGCGGGATAAGCATGATTGGAAAAAGTTGCATTAGCAACACGAATAGACCAATTGTGTAGACTTCTATTACCCTTTCTTCTCAGTTTACCGCATTCAAGACTTTACTCTCGAAACATATTTTAGGACATTAAAAATATTAGAGTCAAGAATTATTTTATAAGTATTATTTTAGATTAGACAGCAAAATTTTGACTTTTCGTTTTCCTTGATTGATGGTATACAATATTAGAATAATAATTAAAAAAGAAATTGTTTAATATTTGGTTTAGACATTAATTGAAGTAGCACTGCTTGTGCCAGAAAATACATATAATATGTAATTTTGGATATTTTAAAGAAAATTATAATAAAATAGAGATATTGTCAATAAACTTTCATTTTATTGAAATTTCATCAAAAGGCGAAATTTTATCTTTGCTAACTAAATTGATTTTTTAAATTTTATGTACCTTCCATAATTCATTGTTTATAATTTTAGATATAATAATTAAAAATTAAAAATATAGATAAGTGAATTTAATTTCAAATCAATTTGAAAATTGAATTGCAAGGTTCTCTAATATGATTAATTTATTCTACCATGCGTAATCATATTCATAGTTCAATTAGATTTAGCTAATGGCCTCAAAGTATGAAATGAATTAATGCTTAATGATAAAACATCCATTTTTAAATAACTATCTCCATAAATTGGTCTTACAAATTAAAGTACTATTATTATCCTTAATCCAGAAAGAAAGATATTAAGAATGAGAGGTTACAAGTTTTTGGTTGATTAAGCATTTCTTCAGTATAATTTGAGAGGCGTTGAGTTGTGTTTTCATGATTTACTCTTACAGAAATAAGGAGATGAAACAAAGACAAACTTGAGTCAAGATAGTGATAACATAACGGTGCATACTCCAAAGAATATAATATTATACCATTCATACAAAAACGAAACTACAAAAGTAAACCGTGGTTACGCAAATTCAACATCAAGCAAAACAACAAAGCCACCGGTATCTTGGGATCATTCCTCTGGTAAGAGTTGCGGATTATCTTGGAAGCAGCATTTTCAATCTTTATCTCATCTATAGCCTTGCTAATGTCACCCTGAATCCTTAGCTGGATCATTAACAGATATTTGATAAAACAAACACATGTAAGAGGGGGCTGAATTGTGTGTAAAAAAAAATTCAAGGTACTTTCAAATTAATATGATCCTGCTAAACAAAACAAATTTATAAAAAGAAGAGTCCTATTAAGTTTCAAAAAGTTCTTGTTAATTGAAAGAAGCCTGCTAGCGCTCAAAATGAAAGGAGTCTGCTAGCGACAAAAAAACGAAAGGAGCTTGTTAATCGTTAGGAGTCAGTTAACGTTTAAAAATGAAAGGAGCCTGTTAATGCTTAAAAAGCAAAAAGAACCTCTTGCGATAGAAAAATAAAATCAGCCAATTGTAAAATCGAGAAGTCTCTTGAAAACACAAACTTATAATGTGGAAATTTAAAAGTTAGTAAGAGAGAAAGAATGACACAGTCAATTTATACTGGTTCAACTTATAATGAAACCTACGTCCAATCTCCAAGTATTCAACTTGAGTATTTCACTATAAAATCCAAGTAGTAAATTTTCACAAGCTTCTTGAAGCTCATAAGTATATATTTTTAAAAGTTCTTAAACCTTTATATTTTTTAAAGTTCTTCAACCTTTCATACTCGTAGTATTTAACAAAAAACTCTACAAGCTCTCAACAATGAATATATAAAGGATTTAATAGTCTCTCTCAATAGAGTGATTTCACTTTCTAAGGCACAAAGAGTTTGATATAACTTTCAAGAATATTGATGCTGCTAATATATTTTGCAAGTCTCGTGTGTTTCGCAAATTTAGTGGTTCTTCCTTAAGTAGACCTTTTCCTGAATTAGCCATTGCTTAATCTACGATATCATTTCTACTGAAATCTTCCATATTTAGAGGTTAAGGAGAGTGTTATGTCAAGGCTTCCAAAGCAGATTATTTTAATTAATAACGACTTTTCGAATGTCATGGAACCATTTATGATTAGGTAGGTTTATAAAGAATGTTCCTGTAAAAAGAAAGCAATTATTTTACGATTTTATCTCCTTTTAAGAAATATACAATTGCCTATATAAGGAAATAAATCCAATTTGAATTTTAACATATTATAAAGTTATCATCAAAATCGTTAAACATAAACCTTGAACTACTAATCTCCCCCTTTTTGATGATGACAAATAATAATAGATAAAATTTCAAAATTGAAAATAATAATGAAGGATTTCGAAAGGTACTTGTAAACTTTATATGTTCTTACTCATAGTTATAAATAGAAGGAGCTTGACTTTTAAAGGAACGAGCCTATCGTTTGTATGTCACATATTCAAACTTCGCAATTTGAACAACATTTTAGCAGCAGTTAGCAGAATATATCAACAAGGCAATATTGAAAATATATCATAGATGCAAAGTAAGATGCAAAGATGCAAAGTATATCATTAACTATTATGTCCCTTTGTCATTATAAAAGAAAATTATAGGGAAAGAGCAATTAAGGAATCAAACAATATCATAAATCATTAAGAAACAGAGTCATTATGAGGATTTAGAAAATTTTCTAATCAAGATCTGCATGTCAATGATTTGATTTTGCATGCTGTCTATTTATCTGTGCATTTGATCTTGATTAAAGAGAACTCCTTCAGATGTTGAGGGATCAGATCATTGGTGCTCTAGAGTGTAGCAGAGGTTGATTTTTGTGGAGTGGGTCCCAAAAGGTTTGCTGCTCTTACAATGTTCTTCTCAACCCACACATTGTCTTTCAGCTTGTACCCAAATTGGTAAGGAATAGAAGAATGGAACTTACTTGGTGCATACCAATCTTTGGCTGTCAAAAGACACTCCATAGTAGGCAAAAATTTTGGTTAACGACATCTCGTATGATAGACTACCCGATGTATTCTTGTGGCTGCCCTTGTTTACTATAAACTTCAGAATCATTACTAGGAGTTTCATTTTGATGCCATTTAAACGATTGTAGACCACATAGGTATCCAGAGACTGTACCTTTCTACTGAGCTACTCATTGGAAAGATTGGAGTAGCCGAAATGGATGTAAAGCATCTTGGCAGTAGGTCCAAGTGTCTATACACATTCTCAGTGTGTAGACATATAAAGTCTGTAACCTCCCCTAGATCAAGGTCAGTAACGTCCTACTTATGACAGGGAAGATCAGTCCTACCTATGGGAAGTACAATCAGAATATTTGTCAAAATTTCTACCATAATCAAGATCTCACACTTGTAGACTCAAGAAATTATTGCTAGCTTTCCATCGATTTCCTCTTTTCTCATATATGTGTAAAAACATCTAACCAGATCATCACATACTATTTCATTCAAGTTTACAAAATTTTCCTAACCAACCAAAATAAAAAAGGAAGATATTGGAATACCGATTTCATCAAAAAGGTTGGGAGGCAAGATGCGTCCAACTACCACCTTTCTCTTCTTATAGCGCATCTTGTACCTTGCTTTAACTTCCATCGACTGAAACAATTTCATTAGTGCTGAAGACTCTCCCTTCCGGGGTATTATGAGTTTCTTTAATTTTTTTTCTTTTGTCCTTAGGGATTTCTTCAAAAATGGCTTCTTTGAAAACTGGCTCACCTCTAACAACTGGATCCTCATTATTTTCTTCAACCATAGGCACTTTGCCTTTTCTTAACTCTTCTCTTTTTCTTTTTCTTGAATCTTCTTCCTCTTTCTTTTCGACCTGAGGAGTTTCTTCTTTTTTAGCTTGCTTTTCCACATCTTATCCTTGGTCTCCTTATTAACATAGTCGGTTCTTCATCTGATCCATCATCATTTACCACCCAGTGCACTTCAAGCACTTTTTTATCTTTAGGACCAGTTTTATGAGTAGTGGAAGGAGTAAGAATGGGTATATGAAATCTTACTATTCTTATTTGCTTCCCCTCATTTGAGGATTCTTGTACTTCTTCTTTTTCTTCTTCTTCTTCTTCGTTTTCTTCTTTTCCTTTTTGTTATTCTTCTTTTTGTTATTGTTTTTGTTCTTCTTGTTGTTGTTGTTGCTCTTTTTCTTCTCCACTAGAGTCATAAACAAATTGTTGTTTGACTAAAGCTTCATTATTTTCAGAGGATGAGTTCGAGTCTGATTCTAAGGATAACATAGTCAAAATCTGTCTTTTTATCTCCTCTAGAGTTTCCTTAAAGGGTGTTTCTAAAGTTTGGGACTTAGAGGAAACAGAGATAGATTCAATAGGAGTATTTAAGGAACCTACTATTGGAGATAAAGAAAAGCACTCAGAAATGAGTGTTTGTTCATGGCTAGAAGTTGAAGCCATGATTTTCTTCTCTCCCTTTGATTTCATTCGTGCCATTAAGGTTTAGGAGTTTTTGGAGTAAATAATAGAGAGAAGGCGAAAAGTTAGGGTGTAGAGAGGAAGATAATAACGCTTTTGAGAAAAAACATTAATGAGTAGAAGAGAGCAGTTTGTTTTTGGTATATTAAACGATTCTTGAGCATTGATCTTATGTGAGGACAAGTAGTCGTACACGCTAAAAGAGGAAGTATGATCGTCTACATATCTTCTATCAGACACATACGAAGAGCTGTCAGAGCAACGCGTGCATTTTTAAAAGTTGAAATGGCGTCATAAATAACTTCCTTTTTAGGACATGTGTATCTTATTTTATCAAATTGAGAGGTTCCTTTTAAAAATACGAGGGGTCTTCAAAACGGGAAGGAGCTTACTAAACTAAAAGGAGGTCTCAAAATTGAGAGGAGCCTTCTAAACTAGAAGCAACCTACTAAAGGATCAAACAAGAAGGAGCCTGCCAAAAGAGAAGTAGCATAGAAAATTTATACAGAAATAATATCATATAGTCTGTACATACCAAGCTCCTTTCTTACTGATAAGTTTAGGTTTTTATTGGGATTTTTTTCTACTTATGGCGTATGGTTTTTGTTTTTGTTTGTGTTTGTATTTGGAAGATGATTTCTCGTCTTCCTTTGTTGGTTATATATGGGTTCACTTTTTTTACCACCTTTAACGCTTCTTTCGGGAAAGTATGATAACTATTTAGTGAAAGGTTTATGAGAGTATTTAACTATTTTTGTTGTTAGGGAAAATTAGTCTTTTTCAATATAAACGACTTGTTCATATTAAAAATTTCACATTTTTCTTATAATAGTAATATAACCTTAAATAGAAAATGTTATATTTCTGTACATAAAGAACATAATCATGTGTACTCTACTTTAAATTCTAAAATTTTGATATGATATAAAGGGTAAATGGATAACTTTCATTTTGATAAGGGTACCTTTCATCTCATTAGGCAGATTGAAGATGTATAACTACTAAACTGTAGTATTTTGACTTATCATCAAAAATTTAATTGAACATAATGAATTTTATACTAACTTGACTTTTTAAAATATAACTGTTAACATTAATTCATCGAAGAATGTCGATGTGGCGACTAGTTTCCGATGGTAGAAATGAGTTTCGCTGGGATGAATGTGACAAAATTTTCCCTAATGAAGAAAAATCTATGTAGAACAAATCCCTCTTCATACACTAATAACTGCTTGCCTTCTATGATCAATCTTCTTCAAGGTTTTTAATATCATCCAAACTACCTTTCTTTCTTTATTATTTGTATCTCATTTCCTATTTGAAGCTATTATATATATGAACATTTAATCGTATATACTATATGTTGTGTTAATCTTCCTTGAATCTTCAAGAGAACATAAATGGAAATGGAGGCAATGGCGATGTCACAATGGTCAGTAAAGTATTAGAGAAATCGATTGTTTTTTAAAAATTTATCGATTCCAATTACTATGTTTGTTCAATCAGGTATGCATGTGTTCCAATTTGGGTTCGTTATACGGTTTCACTAAGCTAGCTATCTAAGTTCTATACTAATTGTGTCTCAGGTGAAACGCATCATTCTAGCAGTTCATCTAATTCAATGATTCATACTACATCTAGGGATTTGTTCACTGTATCTTCTACTATTTTAGTTATTGTCAAGAAGTTGTTAGAAGAGGGTGACAATAACCCAACACATGAGGGAGGATCTTTGACTTTTTCAATTGATACCTTCGAACGTGCAAGGACCTTTCTTGGAATTCTAGACATAGGGAACTCATTTACCTTTACTGACTCTCATGTCACTTAGAATCCAAAAAAATAATTATTTAATTTCTTTTTCGATGGAATCAATGTGAAACATTATTTATTGTTCCCTCTTTAAGAATTTTGGAAGCAATCTCTCTACTATTTAGGGGTAAGGTTGTGTACTATTGGATGTCCCCAAACCTTGCGTATCAGCCAAATTCATACTGATGTTGTTGTTGTTATTGTATGTCTGTAAGAATTGTTAAACTTCTAAATAAAATTTTGTACTACTTACCATATATCATTATATTATATTGCTACCATTTCCAATATTTCTATAAATTATTATTTATTTGTTCATAAATATTAATGATTAAGAATAGTAGTTAACTTAAATTTATGATATTTTATCCTATTAAAATTAAAATCTTAGGTATAGTTATCTTTTTATGTCCAAAATATATTTACTTCTCGAAATTTAAATTGCCTACCGTGTATTTTTCAACAATATATTTAAAACATTGAAAACAACTTCACGACAAAAGATAACTTAAATAGGATTATACAAATGTCAATTATAATTAACCTTAAATAGGATTATTAAGTACACTTAGCATTAATAAACAATATTACAAATTTTAAGAACACTATCTCATACAAAAATTCATCAAAATTCCCCTAATAAATTATCAAATTATTAAAAAAAATTTGGCAAGGAATTAACAATTTGTCGCTGAACGTATCATACTCAACCTATAGTGACAATTTACAAAATTGTCTCGAAATGCTATCATATTGGAGACAAATTTCCAAAATGGTCATAAAAAGTCGTGTTGATTTATGCCCTACAGCCAATCGCGTTGGTTGTAGTTTAGTGACAAATTATTTAAAGGCATACTTTATCTTGTACATGTTTAGATGTATATCATAAAGTTTATGGGATAATTGTACATTACAAATGATATTATAATGAGATTATAATTATGAGATTCATATTGCATTTATGTATTATTCCTAAATGTTCTTAGTCATTGTTCTATTAAGATTGAACATTAATAGAACATAAAAATACTAACACACGTTTATTTTTCCTTATGAAGGAAGTAGTCGATCTCATAGGCTAAAGTATAGAGATACTTAAACAAACGTGTATGTGCTTGCTAAAGAACAAGTTCACTGAACAGACCCAATATGAGAAATCCATTTGGAACATTACCTTTATGTCTATGGAATTCTCATTGTGATGATTGTATAAGTGATCCTTTAACTTGAGGTCATCAAAGTTATCTTGTATGGGGATTGCTATGTTTTGATACTACTTATGATCTATTTAATCATAGGTCATTTAATCGGTAGTCATTGGATGCAGCATGAACTATATGGAGATAGTTGAGTGATCAAGATAGGATTCATCAACTTAAAGTAATTAGGGAGAATATTTCGTTTTTCTCGATTAGTATTGATTTAAGAAATCCTTGGCCAAGGTAAAATGATGCTTTGTAAATAGTCTATAAATGTCATTAATTGAATTGATAGCTAATGACGGAGAACTAATATAATTAGACTCAAATTATAGCAGATATTAAATTCGAGCTTTATGTCTAATCGGAATATTGAATGATGAAAGGATTGAATTATACAGAAAAATTATACACGGAAAGGTTAATCAAAACCACTTTGACATTCCTAAACATTTGGTGGTCATGATGCGTTGCTAGACGCCAATCTTTATCTATGATTATAAATTGTTTAATTGGAGAATTAAAAATAAATTGAAGGAGTTTTAATTTATATAATTTTAATTATGAATTAAAATTAGATTTTATAATCATTGCCAATATATTTGAGAACTTAATAGGTCTCACACATAGAATGAGTTAAAGAGAGCAAAATTAATTAAATCAAGTTGGACATGATTGTAAAGTTTGAGAAACTTTATAATTAAATATAAGATATTTAATAAATAAGGATCAATATGAGATATTGAATCTATTATGAGCCTAATTGACATTTAATTAGAATTATTTTTAATTCTAATTAAAGTTTAATTGAAATTATAATTTCATTTTAATTAAATTACTAAAACGTCCGAAGCTTATTATAAATAGGCTTAAACTCTATAGAGCTAGCACTTCTTGCTTAACCCTTTTTGTAAGAGTTACATAGTTCTCTCAACCTTTTCTGTGGATATTGTTAGAGGCCGGACACTTGTGTGACTACGGTGGTTAAGACAGATCGGTTTTGGAAACGATTCGAGGGATACAATAAGATAAAGATCAAGCTTCAGAATCAGGTACGAATTAAGTTTTCGCTTTATTATGATTTATGTTAATCCTTTATAGAATTAAGTAGATCTTGGTTTTCAGGAAATCAAAAGTCATAAAAAAGTTTTGTGATTATTCCGCTGCGGTCGGGATCGGATCTCAACCCAATTTGCCAACATCTTTATACTTAAAATTTTCCTAATTAACATCAAATAAGGTAGCTATGGAATAATCTTTGTCTTTAGATCTGTAAGATTGGTTAACAAGGTTAGAGCTTATAGGGTGATTGCCTTTTTGTAAATGTTTTAGGACGAGAATATCTAATATTGGAAAATTTATACAGTTTAGCAATCATAACTTATATTGAGAAATTATGGTAAAACCCATACTTTGTATCATATAATAGGGACCTAGCATTTGACGATTTGGTGACAGGTGAATTAACATGTGTAAGCTATTAGACTATCTTGGATACATAAAATATAGACCTATATAGTTAAAGGAGCTTACAAATAACGTAGCACTGCAAAAAAGCTCCAAGACTAACCTCTGTTAAGTTAAAATGACTTTACGAAAATGATTTTGATGAAGAACAAATAATAATGAAAGAAGAAAGTAAGACGGAAGCAGAAGCAT
>JANKOD010000002.1:5565956-5596106 GCA_026284645.1 Erythroxylum acuminatum | reverse complement strand
TAAACAATATGCAAAGCACAATATATTAATTATTATATAATTTTAAACCATATGAAACATAAATGAAAATATATCTAGCCAAATCTTTTATATGGATTATAATATAAGTAAACTAATATCAAAAATAAATATTAAAATATATAAAAAGCTAAATAATATTATATAAATCTCAAAATAAATATTTAAGTTGAGCAAATAATTAAATATATAATAAACGGAAAGATGAGTTTGTGAATATTTTGAGAATTATGTGTAAAACATAACGGTAAAAGAGACTAAAAATAGACTCATTAATTAATATGAAAAATCTACCTGAAAAAGTCATTTAAGAGGTTTTTTTTAGAAGCTCCAAATTTAAGCATCTTAAAAAAACTGTATTATAGTTGCCTAAAATGTCATATCTATTAAAAAATATTTTTTTATTTTACAGTCAAACATTCTTTTTTTTAAAGCTTTTATAATGAAAAAAATACTTATTAACCTCTCACAACTCCATCCAGTAAGACACTAACTCGGTCAAGTTTAGAACTTGAAACATTCAGTTTGAGTTTGATCGGGTTTTAAAGTATTATTCATCAATATAAAACAATATTGTTTTATTTGTGGAAGGAGTTCAAATTTTAGGCCGAAGTGAAACTCCAATTTCACAATGTAAACTTGGACTACAAAAATGATGCAAGCTTGATTTTAGATTTTTTTAACTCAAATAAATTTTATTAAGTTGTTTTTATCATTCGTTGTTCTTATATCTATTTTAAGGTTCTTGTACATCTAATAGCATTGATATTGATGTTTGTAGATATCTTAATGCATGAACATTATGGGGGTGACAATTTAAGTATGAATTCGCAAAATTATAAATGAATAGGACAAATATATACACGGAAAAGCAGAGGGGAGGGGACCATGACATGACAAATTGACAACTGTAAACAAAAACAAGAAAAGACCTCTATGCTTACTTTTCAATGTAAACAGCAAACAAAGGTGGAGAAGCCAACTGTAGCTGGCCAGGCGGCAGGCCAGCCAAAAAAGCATAATTGAGCTTCTTTGCTTTTTCAAAGAAGGCGGTTTTGCACTGTAATTTTGCTGAGTCAACAGTTCTTCTGCTTCTGCCTGGTCCCAGGAAAGTGGGATTCTTCTAAGGGCGTGCGTGTCTGGGCTGCTGTGGTTTGGTTCTCGAGAGAAAACGACTGAAAGTGATCTCACATCCCCCAACCTTTTATTTTTTAGACAGCTGTACCTTCTGTTCCTTGCTAGTTATCCTCGTCTCTTTGTTTTGTCCCTATCCTTTATTGGTATGATGTAGTAATAGTTTGATATAATAACATAATTTTTTATTCTGAAATATAACCATACTACAAGACGTGGCAACTACTAGGTTGGGGTTGTTAAAGTGGATTCCCGAACATCTTCATGATCTTACTCGGTTTCATTTATGATCTTCACTTGCGGTGATTGTTGAAATACTTCAAAGGGACAATTCAATTCCACGAGACTTGATCACCTCTAGAATTGAATGCAAAGTCTTCCTACATCCTATCTATTTACTGTTTAGTTACTACTGTCCAGTGCATCTCAACGTGTTTACCGGGCAAATGAATAGTTAGTCTTATTCTAACCCCCAACTTAAATATTAGAACATGCAACCAATACAAGAAACAAGTTGCCGAATTAAACATAGCAATGGATTGGATCGAATCAAATCAATAAATATATTCAAACTATTCAACACGGCATCATCTTTAATAAAATTATTAAAATAGTGTCAATTTAATTAATTTAAATTTTCAATTTAAATTTAAAATGTTATCGTTTTAAGAAATTTCTCGAAAATGATATTATTTTGCAACTATAAGTGGATCGATCAGACTTGAAACAAAACTTATAAGAATGAAAAATTTTATACTTTTTAAATCCAAATTTAACTTAACAAGATTTGTTTTCTTAAATTTACATCAAACTGGAACGAGAATGACTTATCATTATCATTATAATATACAACTTTACTCTTATATAATAAAGAGGCTATTTTTGATTTACCTGCGTATGATGTGTATATTGATATTATGAAATTGTGAATGAACGTGCAAACATATTTATTTAAATAAATAAATAAATCATTCAACCAAATGAAAATGAATTCATATTCTAAATTAGCTGGCATCTTTAAATAGAATTCATTTAAAAGAAAAATTATGTAAGAACAGACATGGATGTACCAATTATACAAGAAGTAAAAAGTACTTTGGCTTTTGGCTTTTGGCTCTTGGGATATTCAAATTTACCATGAAGATTTTCAGTCACATTGCATTAAACAGCGTGCCAGACAATTACATTCCACTTGTCTGTTGGACTGTTGTACTTTTCTTTTTCCTCTACTTTTTGATGTTTATACTTTATATACATCACTCGGTTCCCGGCGTGCTTTGTTGCATGCTTTCTTTACGCATATCAGTTTACACATAATTAGTTAACATATAAAAACTATGTGTCAAACACCTTTAAACTTATAACACAAGTAGCGAAAATTATAGAATAGCCAAGTGGCCCAAATCGAATCATTTCACGAGTTGGTATTTTGGAATATCTTTTCAAAAAGTGAGTGGCTTGGAGACCGACCAAAGCCAATCATAATTTACAAATGATAGAGGACATAAGTGGCCACGTGCACAGGTAAATAGTGAGGTTAAAGCAAGCAAAACTGATCTTAAGACATGTGTGAAGTGAATGTCGGGAATGTGAGCATACAAAATCTTACAATCATAAGCTATGTATCTTTTTCATTTGTAGCCGTCTAGGTCTTCCATCCACCTGGCATGCATCCAACTGCTGTAGGCCCCATTCTTTAGCGGGAAGTCTTTGCCACGTTTCCATCCTGTTTGGTGTCCGTACCTGTTCTGTTGTCAATTAGGGTTCCGATTTCCATTACAAGGAGATCGAAGTTGTTCTTTCTAATTTTTCAGAAGAAAAACTAATCAGAGGGTGGTGTATGGCTAGGCTGCAGCTTTGCTTGAAAAGGACCAGACTGATACAAATACTTGAAATCATGCCTTCTATTCTATCTACCATATTCTTTATTCTTTTTAATTTTGGATTTAAAACCTCGAAAATCAAATTAATTAATTGAGAAAAAGCAGTTCAAATAAACTAACCTCCCGTTTCTTATATCAAAAGACTATATTACATTTATACATGTAATGCACATAAATAAACACAGCTACCGGAGACTGGAGACTACTTTTGCTTTAGACGGACTGTTCCTAAAAGCTTCACGGCGGCTGTCTTCTCATTCTAAAGTCTTGTTTCCAAGGCACAAGTCAAGACCCACCCGCACACTGATCTCTCTTTCTCCTTTTCCCTCTTACCTTTTCTTTTTACCCCTTTTAAACTCTCTAGCAATCATTTATGATCGGCTACAGTCGGCCTTACCCATCCCTATCCTGCGGTTGTCTATATCAAACTCCACCCACATGTTTTGCTGATGTATGTTCCCTATTATGTTCGAGGCACCTCCGAGCATTTCTGTCCGTCCGATGGCTAGGCAATGGACCCCACCTCCCACATCACCAAACATATTCTCGTTCTGGATTACAATCTCCACTCCCCTATCAAACTCCAACGCCATATTCCCGATCAGTCGTCCGATCTCTGTTGGATTTCCATCAAAACACATGTCTGCCACGTTGGAGAACGTGTAGCCCTTCTTTAGTTTTGGGCCCACCAACCGCACTATCTCCTCGCGCACCTTATTATAAGCCTCGTCCATTAAGTAAGTGAACTCGGACCCGGAATCGATAATTGTTTGACCCGCCCCGTTTTGTTGGGGCAGAAACACGGAAGGAGGGATGTCAAGTTTTTTGTTGCCAACTCGTATTCCTTGCATGGCGACGGTATAAGCCAAAGGATCCAAATTGGGTGGTCTATTTGGACCTTGAGGTAAAGACAAAAGATTAATATAGTGAAACCCATTTGAATTCGGGTTTTCACCCAAGTAAAATGACCCGATGGAGGGAGACCCAGCCTGGCGGGTGGGGATGCAATACGAGAACTTGGATAGTTTGGCTTGGGAAACGAACGACAAGCGTCCAAGATTCATACCCAAAATACCCTTCTCCTTGTTGTCGAGCTGCTGAGAGCAACCAAGGACGAGCGGAGGGGTGGTTAGGGAAGGAGACAAAGTTAACTTTTCATTGACGAGATTGCCCTCAGCTTGGGTACCGTCAGCGTAGAAGTAGGAATAGCGGCATTTGCTGTTCTGGCAGAAGGTTGGGAGGGAGAAATCGGGGATTTGGGGCTTGCAGACAGGGTGATTACATGGTAAAGCAGAGAAAGAAGATGAAAGAGAAGGGTCGAACGATGTCGCGGGTTGTCGGCTGTTAGGATTCCTCTTACTGCCACAATGAATCCAAGAGAGCTGACTACCGGTGTCCAGAACCATTTGTTGGGTCTGAGGAGGAGTGCCTATGGGAAGAGACAGGACCAAAGCCATTGTATAACTCAACCTCGTCCTCGTTTGGTATCCTCCATTGTTTCCCTCCACTTTTGATTCTTCTTGTTTAACAAATGACGATGGTGATACATGACTTGGACGTGAAGAGAATCGTTGAGGCGTAAGTGGGAAAGATACGGAAAGAGAAGATATGTTCTTGTTGTTGTTGCTGCGGTGGTCGTCACTGGTGGTGGTTGGTGTTTCTTGTTGGAAGGAGATCGAGAGAAGGGAAAAGAAGAGAAAGAGAAGCATAGTCATAGTCATAGGCATAGCTGCTGTTTTTCTGCAATGAACGGCCATTATGGGGCCTTAATTTGGAAGAACAAAGAGTTTTTGGTTGTTGGTGCATATGCACACACTGGTAGGGTTCTTATATATATGTGTGTGTAATGTGTATACCCCATTTGAGAGAGTGGAGTGGAAAAAAAATTAAAGAAACCCTAGTGATGAAATTGAAATCCAAATGAGATGAAGAAAAAGCCTACGCGTTTTCTTCATTAGACCTCTGTAGATTTTATAACCCTGCTATTTTCATAGGGGTTCCTTTAAGTGTTCTATTTTCTTCATTCTTTCAAATATTTTTGCATTTTTATTTGGAATTTTCTAAATCAAGCCATTTTTACTTTTTATCGATTTCTCATGCATCACGTGTGTATGTAAGATGAATTAGAATTTTACCACAAATCTAAATTTGTATTGACATAACAGGTAAATTTCACCTGCTCTTCTTGATGTGCCTATTAGAAAATAGAAATACAAAGTTTAAATCCGCACTGCCTTCCAAGCACTGACAAGTGACAACTGTAAAAACAAAATAAAAGTGGTGGTGTACAGTATGATATGCGGTGTACATCCCGAAGTGCTACGCGAAAGAGACTCGGTGGGAGCTGGGAAGACACTGCTGTAGTGCTGTTACGCTCATTTCTCCCCTTTCAATTTTTGGATTTTACTTTGCAAAACGATGTACTGGTCCGTTGACTTGACTAATGTTGACCAGTCCACTGCGTCAACCACTTGCGAAAATATAATTAAGAATAAAATAATTATAAAAAAGAAAAGAAAAGGAGAAGTTATTCTTCTTTACCATTAATTAATTTCTTCTAGCTGTTACTTATTTATCTCTTTTGTATGGTTATGTTGTGTTTACATCTTACTTGCATCAAAGATACCAGGCGTGGGACCGAATAATACCACAATTGGTGGCCTTAATTTGTTCTCTTATTCCTTTCTTGCTTCTGATTGAATGGTGTTGTGCATTAGTTATTGTGTACAGTTACATATGCCATATTATTCGATAATAACGCATTATATTGTGGTGACAAATGAAGGCAGCTGTCAGTTAGTTAGAGATTAAAATTTATACGTAAAATCGGATTAACAGAAGCAAAACAAAAAAGCTAAGAGTCCGACTTATACATAGCTTGTTTTTGTTTGATTAGTTCCCGACTTGCAAAATTATCATAGGCCGGAAGTGGATGCCAAATGCGTCATTGTACCGATCTTGTAATTCCAAAAAAAAAAAGGGGCAAATTGAATATGATTACTCGTGTGATAGCAAAATATCGATAAATCTGATTATTAAAGTTGTTCAAAATATACTTTTAATATTAAAATCAAAGAATTAATAAATCTATCCGATACCATCGATAAATTAAGGTCGTCTTATTACTGTTGCAGAGGACCCGAGCATTTGTTGTTAAACAGGTGATTGAGCTTGGTAATGAGACCTTTTTTCAGTCAACAAGCAAATTAAGTTGCCAAAACTAAATTTGAGAAGGTTTAATTCCAAGATTGAATGTAAACAAGAAATTTGGTTAACTTAATTACTTCCTAATCAACACATCAGACCAATGGACGGCGAAATTAAAACGTGTCCAATTGTCTGCGACTAAGTGGACCCCTTCTTAAGAAACCTCTATCTATGTACAGCGTACAAATTGCATCACACAGTCCACATAGCATCCTAGTTGTTGGTCCTGTTTCAATATATTATACACACATAATTCCGAAATTCTAACTTTATTTTTATATTACAAATTCCAACTTTGTTTCTTAATTTTAGTCCAATGAATTCAAAATGAGCCCATCAAAAGCCTCAAATAATAGATACTATGTTTTACGAAGTTATCAAAAATTTAATGTTTAAAGGATTTAGCCGTATTAATTTTTCATAAATTGGATAAAAATAAAATAAAATTAAAGAATTTAAAATATTATTAAAAATTGTTCTTATTTATTGAAAAATTAAAAGTTTAATTTAAAATTATTAAATGAACATTAATTAATTAATTTTAATTTATAAAAACTGACCGATTAATTAATAAATTAATAGATTTTTAATTATTGAAATAAATTGAACCAAAAATTTAAAAATTTCACAAAAAATTAAATATTTTAAAATTTTTATGATTTAATTCAATGAAATTGTTAAGTTTAATTATTTCATAGAACACAGTGTCCTCTTTTAAGGAAGTGGGGATATCTTCATTAGTATGGTATTGAAATAAGGAATGTTTGTTACAGCTTTATCAGCCAAAATTTAATTATGGTCAAAATACATTTTTGATTATTATTATTAGTAGACATGATAATAGCAGCCTCTAGACCTAAATTTAAGTATTTTTAATGGATTGACTTAGGTTCAAATTGACTTGAGGTTTAATTATCTTTTAAAAAACAATATCATTTTACTTCAAAGAATTGGATTTTAGGTAAGCCTCAATCTGCACAACTTAAGCTCGAATTTAAGTAAAAAAAAATATTTTATATTTTTAATTTAAAAAATATTAATGAACCCGACTCCCATTGTTATCATTAATTGTTAGCCATATTTTTTTAAAGTATAATTCTTAATTTAAAATGGATCTATTTAAAAAATTCTTACTTATAATTTGATCAATCATTTAATTGACAGTGGTTTCTAGTAAGATGATTAAAACTCTGTACAAAAGATCACTTGCAGACCGTGAGAAAGATATAAGACGAGTAGAAAAAGGCAGAAAGAAAAAACAAGTCCTTAGCCATTACGAGAATGGATCACGGATTATTATTTATTACGAGAGTTTCGCAAAAAGATCGAATCACGGGTTCTAAAACATGTAATATCGTATTGTTTTTATGAACACAATAGAAAGGCAAGTACAACATTAATATCAGAACCCAATCACTGCAAGCCTACATCCAGAACTCTGGTCTTCACTCATTCAAAGGCCCTGTAACATTGAACCCATTTGCGTTTTTTGTTTTCTTCTTACAGGATTTGTCATTTTAGCTCAAATCTAGTAAATATTGACTCCGAAACAATTTTCCTTTTTCGTTAAGGTCAACTCATACGCGTTTTGCATGCTTTTTATATTGTTCTTGGTATCGTTGACTTACCTTACATATTTCCATCCATTCAGTTGTAGCTACATAGGATCTTGTGGGCTCTGATGCAGTCGAATGAGCGTCGGGGTGTTGGTCAAGACAGGTGCAGTTTCATCTGACTTCTCTGATGAACACTCAAAACGCTACTTCAACTCCTTCTTCTTCCTCATGTTGGAGTTACGATGTTTTCCTGAGTTTCAGAGGGGAAGACACCCGCAACAACTTTGTAGATCACCTGTATTCTGCTCTTCATCAGAGAGGCATTGTAGTCTTCAGGGACGATCTGGGTCTGAAGAGAGGAACTGCCATTGCACCTGGGCTGTTCAAGGCAATACAGGAATCAAGGCTCTCAATTGTTGTTTTCTCAATAACTTACGCTTCTTCCACTTGGTGCTTAGATGAACTTGTTAAGATTGTTGAATACAAAAATTCAACTAGACAGATCGTTATACCAGTTTTTTATGGTGTGGCTCCTTCTGAGGTTAGAAGCCAGACAGGGGCATATAAAGAAGCCTTTGATAAACATGAAAAGGCTTTCAGATACCTTACAGAGAAGGTGCAGAAATGGAGGGATGCTCTTGCAGAAGTTGCCGATCTTTCTGGTTGGGATACCAAGGACCGGTAATGAGTTGTTGTTAATCTAAATATTATGGGCATTGGGCATTGGGCATAGGGCATTTTTTTACCAAGTTAAAAATTTTAGCTATTCTCTAATTAGTTAAATGGTAACATACTAAACTACATTCTTTCAAGAACATTCTATTAGTATCATTATAATCCATGGTGATTCAAATTTGGCTGAAGATTGTGGATCCTCTCTGCGTTAAATTGCCGAAGTTCTATCTGATACAGTGTTTATTCAATAGTGATACTTCCATTATAAATTGCAGTAGAATTTATTAGTCGTGGAAAAGTTTTAACTTAGTAAGAATGTGTGCAAACTTTTGAGAATCTTAGGAAGATATGTATTTGTTTTAATGCAGCATCCTGATTTTGCTTCAAAACGACAAATTTAAAATTCAAACAAATGTTATTCTTCACAATCAAACAACTTTCAACAAGTTCATTGCTTATTCCATGTAGGAAGGAATCGGAGGTTATAAAGGAGATGGTTCAAGTTATATCCAATAGGTTGAGTCATATGATGCCACCTTCAATTGACGATGACTTGGTGGGCATGAATTTGCGGCTGGAGGAGTTCAATTCATACATGTGCGTAGGAGTAGACGATGTTCGCTTTGTAGGAATATGTGGGATGGCAGGTATTGGAAAGACAACAATTGCAAGAGCCTATTACAATTGGACATCGCATCAATTTGAGGGTAGTACATATCTAGCCAATGTTAGAGAAGTTGCACAGAAGGGTGGTCTGTCCACTTTGCAGGAACAGATTCTTTGTGAAATTCTTATGGAAAGTAACATCAAAATATGGAACGTGTATGAAGGAGTTGAGATGATAAGAACTAGATTGCGCCATAAACGGATCCTTGTAGTTATTGACGATGTAGATCACTTGAAACAAATGCAGAGCTTGGCTGGAAAGATAGACTGGTTTGGTCCTGGTAGTAGAGTAATAATCACAACCAGGGATGAGAGTTTGCTCGTTAGACATGGAGTTCACAGAATATACAGGGTTAAGGGATTGAAGGATTTCGAAGCTCATCAACTTTTCAGGCTTAAGGCGTTTGGCGAGGATCATACTCCAAAGGAATACACAGATTTATCAAAAATTGTTGTAAACTATGCTGATGGCGTGCCATTAGCTCTTGAAGTTTTGGGTTCCTTCCTATACGGCAAGTCCTTGAGGGAATGGAGAAGTGCAATTGACAGATTGAAAGAAAATCCTGAGAAGGAAATTTTCAATGCTCTTAAGATAAGTTTTGATGGGCTTGAAGAAACAGAAAAGAAGTTATTCCTTGATATAGCATGCTTTTTCAAGGGTGAGGACAAAGATTGGACGACAATGATATGGAATAGTTGTGGTTTCTTCCCTGATATTGGGATAAGAGCTCTCATTGACAAATCTCTCATAACAATTTCGAATAACAAATTGGGGATGCATGATTTGTTACAGGAAATGGGTCGGAAAATTGTTCGACAAGAATCTCAAGAGCCAGGAAAACGCAGTAGGCTATGGCTTTATAAAGATATCTTTCATGTTTTCACAAGAAGTACGGTAAGAAAACCATGATAGACAAACTTTTTAACACATTCATTTCATTTTAGAATAGTACAGGATTTGAAAAGATATAACCAAGATTATCCGTAGTAATTTATTACTTGTTCTGAGATTTTCAGGGAACAGAAGATGTTGAGGGCATCCTATTAGACTCATCAAGAAACGAAGAGATCCAGTCAACTAAAGCTTTATTGAACATGATCAAACTTAGGCTGCTAATATTCCATAACGTGCACTTCTCCAAAGACATTGAGTACCTTTCTAATGAATTACGATTACTTAAATGGCATGGCTATCCTTTCAAGCATCTGCCATCAAGTTTTGAACCAGATGAACTAGTTGAATTGAACCTATGTTACAGTCAAGTTGAACAGCTATGGAAAGGCATAAAGGTATGCACAATACCGCTATCAGATTTCGTTTCTGTTTTTTGAATAGGAGTATGGTGTTATGGACATAATGTCTTACTTTTCATCATTAACAGCAATTTAAGAAGTTGACAGTCATCAACCTCAGCCACTCCAAAAATCTTCTTATGATGCCAGACCTTAGAGGGGTCCCAAATCTCGTGAAGTTGATTCTTGAAGGTTGCAGCACATTATCTGTGATTGACAATTCAATAGGTTCTGTGGAACATCTAAATGTGTTAAACCTGAAGGACTGCGAAAATCTTGCAAGTCTTCCCGACAGCATATATGGCCTGAAGGATCTTATAATTTTCAATCTTTCCGGCTGTTCAAAACTTGTCTTCAATCTGGAGGAGTTTGTTCATCTAGGAAGCCTGGAAGAGCTTGATGTAAGTAGAACTACCGTAAGACATCTACCATCTTCCTTTTTCAAATTTAAGGAGCTAAAAAGGCTTTCCTTTAGTGGATGTAAATTCCATCCTTTGGATTCGGAAAGAGAAGGATCGACGGTTATGAGCTCGTCTTTGCAATCATTATCTGGTTTATGCTCTTTAACAGAGTTGGACTTCAGCAATTGCAATTTACAATCAATTCCAAGTGATATCGACTGCTTATTTTCGTTGAGAAGTTTAAATTTTAGCAGCAACAGCTTCACCAGCCTACCTGCTAGCATCAGCAGGCTTTCCAAGCTTGGGCAGCTCTATCTGGAGAACAGCAAGAGGCTTCAATCAGTGCCAGAACTTCCATCAAGCATGACGTTCATAAATGCTGAATCATGTTCTTCACTAGAAAAATTGCCTGAAATGTTATACCTTTGTAGCTTGCGAACGCCTCGATCAAAATTTACCAACTGCTCTAAGAAGTTTGACTGGAACGACAAGGCATTAGCAATGCTACTACGATATCTAAAGGTCTTACCCTCTCAATCACTCATTGTCTCTACTTCCCACAATCTGATTCTAAAACATTAAAAAAAAAAAAAACTCTATGTTGCAGGGGCTATCTGATGCAAGAACCAGATTTGACATTGTTGTTCCAGGTAACAAAATACCCGAGTGGTTCTATCATCAGCTACCAGCAGTTTTCTTCGATACTAACTGGATGGGCTTAGCTTTCTGTGTAACTGTCACCATCAATGATCCCTTAACCTTTCAAGCAAATAATCTAGATCTAGCTTGTTACGTCAGAATTGATGACTGTTTCTGTACCCACTTGCATGCGAGAACTTATTACCTAAGGACCATTGACAAGGTTAGATCTGATCATCTTTGGCTTTTCTATTTATCTCGCAATGAACTCTTCAATTTAGATTTAGAAGCAGCGACTAAGGAGTTTCATCACGCCAGTGTTGTATTCTTACAGACTTCCATATTCTTCCATGTTAGAGATTATGGGGTTCGCGTAGTATATAATCATGATTTATTGTGAGTCATTTTGGAAGGTAAATTGATTAGTGAAGCCATGGTAAGGATCATGGCACCATTGAGGCAACATCAAGTGGAAGAATTAAAGCTGAAGAGCCAATAAAGAAATTTTTTTTTATACGACTTTGACTGAGTTCTGCTGCAGATTGAGCCCAAAATTTCAGCAAAATGGTTCAACATTTTCTTCTATCAACCTAGTTCTCTAATCGGTGTGTAATATTTTTGTTTTATGTTGTTAGAACTGATATTTGGGAATTATTTAAAAACAGTCTCTCCATTAATTAAGAATAAAGCTGCGTATTACTAAAATTTTAATTAGTGTTGTTATTGTTGCTGCTGCTGCATTCATCCGATAAGATACTTGGGATAAAAACACATTGTATTTTTCTTTATAAAAAAGTAATAAATGGAAGAGAAGGTTGTAGGGTCTACTTGAATATTCATTATCAAATACAAGTTAGATGGAACAGTTGAAAGATATAAAGTAGGCTAATTACAAAAGACTGTACTCAATCTTATGGTATTAATTATTAAAATATTTTTATACCAAATTGCTAAGAGGAATATTGTTCATGTCATAATATCAATTGCGTTAAGTCAAAATGACTTTACGATTAATAGTTTTGATGACAAACAAAAAGCAAACGAATGAAAAGTAGATGCAAGACGGGAAAGAAAAGATAGACGCAAGCTGAAGCAAAAGCAGACGCAAGCTGAAGCAAAAGCAGACGCAAGTCTAAGCAAAAGCAGACGGAAGCTAAGCAAAAACAAACGGAAGCTAGAAAGCAGACGCTAAAAAGTAGGTGGAATCAGTTTGAGTTAGTTACAGGACTCAACTGAATAACCGTTTCTTTAAAGAATTAAGAAGCAGTTATCAAGAAGCAGTTGGAGACAAAGGCTATAAATAAGAGTCGAAGTCAAAGATTGCTACACTACTGAAACCATTACAAGAGCTTAGCACTTATTGCGAGAAATTTCTGTGCAAAAAATTTGAGAGCTATTGCCTTATTGTAAAAAGGCTCAAAAACACTTGTATTGATACAGATAGCCTGAAGAGGCTAAGAGTAAAAGAATACTGATTGTATAGAGACCTGAAGAGGCTCGGAGAAAAAGAATACTTGTAAAAGTTTTGAGAGATAGTGAAATCTCAGATAGGCATCTGAGGACTGGACGTAGCCCACGGTTTGGGGTGAACCAGTATAAAAATTACTGTGTCGAATTCTCTCAACTCTCTCTCTCTCTAGATTGTGATTTTCAATATTACTATCGTACACAAGTTTTAGAAAATCGTTTACACGCGTGATTAACAGTAGTTCTTTTGAAACGAACAAGTTTTGTTAACAGAAAGAAGTTTTCAAAAAGGGGTTAACAAAAAAGTTTACCACAATTCAACCCCCCTTCTTGTGCATCTATATATCGTTATTGATTACTGTATTAACGTGTCATTCACTTCAGGTATGTCTGTACCAAATGAAAAATGTCAGTACCGACCGGTATAAACGGTCGGTACCGATGGAACGAATACCGTTTCATTTTCCGGCTGGCATGGAACGGTATTCGTTCCTTTAGATAATATATAAATATATGTTACATATATTTATATATGTAACATATAAATAATATCCATAATTATTATAACATAAAAGATTGTTTAATTCTAAATAAATATAAAATTAAAAATATTATAAAATATTATAATTAATTACATTGAAACATCGTATAGTAAGAATAATAAAAGTCTATACAAATGTTTGTGTCTAGTAACACAACAAAGCAAATTAAAATAAAAATATTTATAATTAAAAGTTTTATATTTATATTGCATGTCATGCTCATCAAAAGCAAGTGAAAAAAAGTGAAAATGTTCATCACTTCTAATTAACATAAAGATGATGAAGTAATTCTTTTTGAGATTAATTGTTCTATTTTGTAAACGTTATGGGTTAAACTAGTTTGAGATGAGATGTCCTGGGTTGGTTGTAAATTTTTTTAAAATAAAATTTTAAAAGTTAAAAGTGTAAAATAACTTTTTTTAGTTGGGTCCGAATTTGGGCTACCTAAATTCAGGCTTATCTGAGACCCAACCCTTCTAAGCAAAGCTGATCTGAGCTCAACTTATGTAGAGATGACAATTTTTGACTTATAAGTCTAAATTTAATTGTTTTCAATGGGCTGATTCATAGGTTAAGCTCAGACTTAAACAAATTCGAAGTCCAATTATTCTAAGCATAACAACATTGTTTTATTTAGAAAAGTTGAGTATCGGATAAGACCTGAGTCTGGACAACCTAAACCCTAATCCAATTAAAAAAGGGTTGTTATGTATTTTTAATTTTAAAAAACTATTTTAAAATACTTGACAAAGCTGACTCCTAAGCCACCAAATTGCAATCATCTGAAACCGAACGCATATGCGGGCCATTGTCATCCCTAAAACGAGTGCCACAAGTAAGGGCACGAGTCATTTGAGACTTTTTGACAATCGTTAGAGGGCAAATTATGTCGTTGGTCATTATTATAAGTTTTGTTATTTAATATAATAAAACATTTTATTTAATTGACATTCAATTTTCATATTAGATTATATTCTAAATAATTAATGTATATACAATCTCCATCATAGGTAATAAAATTATTAAAATATGTGCTGCAGATTTTTATATTTTAATAAATATTTATTAATATTTTGTAGAATATAATTTTAATACATCTTTAATTTCTTTTATATTCTACACTAATATATGAAAATAAATATATTTTTAATTTGATCAAGATTACCACGCTTATTTCTTCTTGAGGTGATTAATATATTGTACATGATTTTCAAATATATACAAAAAATTAAATTAATTAATATAAATAGACAATAACATTTATTATCAATTCTATATATTGCTACAGTGTTTTCTTTTAAATCTATGTTTATACGCGAAAGTGATCATATATACACTTCTACCAATATAAATATGTACTCGGTCCCTATTCCACTTCTACCGTGTATAGTGAGATGGAGAATAGTGAACCTACATGTACAAAGTCCTTGTCCACTTATGGCGATTCTTCATCATCCGTGTCCAGTTCAAGGCCTTCTGCAGCTAAAAGCTGACTTATGGCCTTTTTCTTGTCTGCCTCCGCCTTCTTTCGCATCAAGTCTCTTTTCTTTAAAACGAGGGTATGCCTCTTGAGAGTGCTGCTAAAGTATTCCATATATGCTTTTTTCTCCTTGGCCAGGATTCTTCTCTCTTCTTCAGGATCAACCTATAGAAACCATATGATTCTGAGATAATCAGAGCGGTGCAACCGTGCACAGATATCAACTGTAGAGTTCTTTCTTTTGGATCAAATTTGTTTGGTTTATTGCATTAATAAAGATAAGTAGAAAACATGGTTCAAATTGACCCATCTTGCTAGGAGTAAAAGTCGCAAGAACAAAGCTTCCAGCACTAACGGGATTCTTTTGACAAGGGAATGGCTTTGTTTATAGTTCCAAATAAACTCTCAAGTAAAGATCAACATCCACCAGGAAAACTTATATCACTTATCAAGCTGGTTCCTTGTCTACCGAAACAAATTAAAAAGAGACGGTTTTGCTGTTCCCTCATCAAATGACACTAAACTAAAATCAAAATGATGTTAAATCAGCTGTTAAGCAAGGGTTGCGAAGGTTGAACGCCGGATACCTTTGAACGGGAAAGACGGCGTACACGGAGATTCATCTCACGCTGCTGCTGCTCAGCCCAAGCAGCAATTGCCATATCACCCCGTTGATCAAAAGCTTTTCGTTTCTTAATGAGCCACTCCATCCATGCTTGTGAAGCCTGGAGAAAAAGATATAAGAAGGATTCAGAGCTTTTTAATAGTCAAGATCCTTAATAGTATTGAGTCGTTGGATAAATGCTATTTAACCTAGATGTAGACAAAGCTTAAAAAAATGAAACAGGAGGGAATTTGATAGTAGGTGGTATAATAATCTCAACAGAATTTTACCCTTTCTTTAATAATATTAATTTCATCAAACAAAACTCATTTCTTCCGCTCTTATTCATTTTTTGTGAACAGGCACCACAATCTTTTGTTCTCGCATCACATCTAATCAAAACCAAACACACCGACTCTCTAATGATTGCTAGCTTACCTTCATTGGGTTAACTCTATTATCCATGTCATATTGTCTCCGCTTATCTCCATCCATTAACAACTCATATGCAGCTTGAATCTTGATGAATCTAGCTTCAGCTGTTTCCCCATCTTCAAGAGTCCCTCTACCATCATAGACTTGATATGGGCAAAAAAAAAAAGGGAGTTTTTGTAAGATGTGTTCATAAGAAAATATCAACAACAATAAAAAAGGAACCATGACTGGAAGCATTAACTAGTTCATCATAAGCTAGAGGAACACCAGGATATTATATTGTAAAGAACAAAGCTTGCATATTGCAGCTTCATTCAAATCCATTTATCACTGGATTACTTACAGAGTTTCAAACAGATTTGGAATAAAAACAACTCAAATTTAACAAGTCTATCTATTTCAAAACAGAAGTAACACAATAATAGTAATTCAAAGGGGAGAACAAGAAAACAGTTCATCCTCTATTCTCTTATTTTTGACATGGTTTTTCCATCCACAGAAGCAAGTATATAGCAGATAAACGACAACACTCCCATCAGATGGTACTTGCAGAAATTCTATGAGCTTTCAGCCTAGATGCTAAGATAATACTGCCATCGTCAATTTAGTAAACTTCTATAAACATAATTTAAGGGAAAGAACCAACGCAACTGGAGAGCAGATCAAGAGATAAATATAATTATGCATATAATGCTGAAAAGGGAAGATAATTCATCTAGAAAGTGAAATATTCACATTTACAGGACATGAGAGCAACGAACTAACCATCTGGATGATAAAATTTGGCCAAGCGTCTGTATGCAACCTTTATCTGCTCTTCATCAGCATCTCTTTCCAACTCTGCATTTACACAGTAAAATTAGTTTTCCAATTTGCTCAGGAATAAAACAAATCAACAAAATTCACACGTCTTCAAAAAACTTTGGTTAATACTAATGCCAAGAAAACTCGATGCTACGGCTTACTAGTTCACTCTTTAGACCCAAAAAGCTAAAAAAAGTTTGAAATTTTCACATATATTTAGCTATCCCCTCCATTTCCTCAGCACCCAAACAGAGCAAAACCAAGGAAAGAAAAGAAAACGGGATTATTACCAAGAGTTTCATAGGGGGATTTCTGGTCGGCCCAATTGGCTACCCTAACCGAAGTTCTCCGTTGACTGTGGAGGCGAGGCCACGGTTCCCTTCCATGAAGCCAAGAGGAGCCCAACGACTGAGAAAACGTAGGCCCATACTCACCGCTTCGAAACGAAACCCTAACCCTAGATCGAGCTTGGTACAGCTTGCCGCTACTCACCCATGATGACAACACAACATGTGGCCTACATATTGTTCTCAAATTGCTCATCTTTTTTATTTTTTGCTAAAACTGAGCCAAAAAGCTAGAATCTGGAGATGTAGAGATCGGAAGTGTGAATTCAAGGAGATTTAATTATGTTTTGTTTGATTCATTTGATCGTCCGACACGTGAAGGAATCGAGTTTTCAATAAAGAACCTCTTCAGAATCTGACTGAATCTCTGGTTTTCTTTTATTATTATTTTTTTCTGCTAATTTCTTTTCAATAATGTTTTTCGTTTTTCCGTTATTTTCCCGGGAAATTTTTCTTCGGACGGTTGGCCTGCCACCATGCGTTTTCCAATTTTGGCCTTTCATATTTCGCCTCCAATTTTCATTTTTTCCTTTCTTTTTCGTGTATTTACAATATGATATTATGACCCTGAGGAAAGAAAGAAGGCATTTTAAATTGAAAGTTTGAAACTCTTCTCGTCATTTATTTGTTTTTAGTATTGGCAATTAGGCCCGGGTTGACTAGTTCTCAAGCCTCGAGTTGGATTTCTGACGAACAATGACAAAAACCGACATTCTTTTAAAATTTTCTTTAAAAAATAATAAGTTTAGTCAGCTCTTAGGCCCAAGCCTAGCTCAATTCATTGTTATCTCTGTTTGTTTCCTTGTATTTTCTATAACAAGATTAGAGAATAATTCATATTTTATAGTTTTGTAGTATACTAATTAGAAAGTTAAAAATTCTTTTATTAAATAAAATTTTTTGTTTATTTCAATTATTTAATAAAACAACACCATTTTATTAATTTAATTATTTTTTTTATAAGGGAAAAACCGAAAAGTAATCTAACTAAGGTAGGGATCAATAGTACAACGTTCCCTGTTGATCTCGATACATGAGCTCCATAACTGTCCACGGGGGCTCGTGAAAGAAGTGTAGACCAGGACTAACAACTGCTGCTATAGAGGCCAGCTTGTCTGCGCATTAGTTGCCTTCGCGATGTACATGTTGCAAAAACACTTCCCACTCTTGTTGGAGTAATCCACGAATATCTGACACCAAAAAATATCATTAGGAAAACCAGTAGTAGAAGAGGACAAGATGTTGATTACCTCAAGAGAATCCACTTCTACAATGATGCGGCGATAGCCCATAGTCCAGGCCAGGGTGAGGCTTGAATAAACGCCCCAAAGCTCTGCAGTAAAAGGCGAGTCATGTCCAATGTGGTGGAAGAACCCCCCGCACCACTGGCCATGACAGTCTCGAATAACTCCCCCGGCACTAACAATGTCCGTCCCTGATTTTACGGCGTCATCTGTATTCAACTTAATCCAATCGGTTGGCAATTTTTCCCATCTAACGAGACTCCCCATAGGTAAGCCTATAGAGTGTTGAATACAACTTTTCATTGTCCTTGCTTGAATGATCCAGTCTACATACTCCATAACTTGCTGGGTGCCGTCGGCTGGCCAGACGAAGTCAGATTCAAAAATACTTTTATTTCACCAGTTCCATAAAGACCAGCAGGCAACACCGAAAATAGGTGCCCAGGCGATCTGTTGTATCTGCGCATGCTTCGTAAGGTTAGACTTGACCCACGACTCATGGTCATGAGCGAAAAAATCTGGACCCACCAGAGCGGGAGGAAAAGGTCTTAGAATGTTTTGCTTGGGGGCAATCCCTCATGACATGGAGAGTGGATTCTTTCCTGCCACAAAAATGGCAACTACTGTCAACCGTGAGCTGGCGAACCATTCATTGATGGTTGGTCAACAGCTTTCCTTTGGTCATTAACCACAAGAAAGTCCTTATGTGTTGGGGTCCTGGTCATTTCCAGATGAGCTCCCAGAGATGATTGGACGCCTCGGTGGTATTCCCTGCCAGCAAACTGTAGGCTGACTCCACCAAGAAACGGCCATGTGTAGTGAGTCCCCATTGCACTGTATCTTCCTCTGTACTATCCGCAACTGGGGGAACGCTTGCAATAGCCAAGCAAACGTTGGAGGGGAGATAATGTTGAAATAAAGTCCACTTCCAAGAACGGTCCTCATTCTTGAAATCCGCAACTGTAGCGTAGAGGATACTCTCAGGAATAGGGGAGGCCGCCACATCGAGGAGAGGCTCACAGTCTGGTAACCACTTATCCCACTAGAAGAGAATTTCCTGTCAGTTGCCTTGGGTCTATTGTAGTCCGTGGTGAACTACCTGCCAAGCTGCAGAGATTCCCCGCCAAACGGTCGAAGCTCTGGGCCTGTCGATAGTAGGGGAAATATGATACGGATCGAAGTAGTATTTAGCTCGTAGGATCTTGACCCAAAGAGCTTGGGGCTGAGTAATCACCGCCCAGCCCAATTTAGCCAGGAAAGCGTCGTTGGACGGCCTAATACATTTTATGCCCAATCCCCCAGCCTGTTTAGGCTTATAGGCTAGATGCAATTTCCGGTGATCCACTATGGAGTTCCAAACAGCATCTACCTAAGTTATCTTAAGAATTGATACAAATATGCTTCACACAAAAGTTTCTCCAATCTACTCAGCCATACTCTCTGGTATACCCAATTTAGCTTTTGTAACATCAAAATATACACAACACATTCTACATCAACTACACTACATAGTTCTTTTGCTTCGGACATTCACCACTGTCATTTATATTTACAGCTTTTCAAACTTAGGTACCTGCTTTCTTAGAAAACCTGCAAGTTGGATTTGATACAAGCATCATTCCTTTTGCATCTTAAACACGAATGTCCAAGCTGAACATACACAGATACACTATTTCATTGGGGTGTTTCACTTTGTATAACTAAGCAGCTTCGTGAGGACGAGCAGCCCACAGCGAACTCAAAGCGCGAAGACGGTTGAAATACTCTCCCAGTGCGAGTAAACCTCGTGCTGCTTGGCGTATCGTTAGGATACGATACATGTGCTGTAGGGCTTGTTGTCGCAGGTGATCCGCCTGTTTTGAAAAAGAAGAAGGGTTGAGAGAACTTGAGGGATCAAAGGGTGTGAGTTGTTAAACATGCATAACTTACAGTAGACACTCATTATTTCTGGCAAAAAATCATCAAAATGAATGATCTTTGCTGGATATAACTTTACAGGTGCACTGTTTAATCAGTTAAACCATTTTTTGCTTAACTGGGCTGCAACTAGTTGCTGGGAGAATCAAGTCCTAAATAAGGCAGTAAGAAAATCTTCAAGTTGAAGTTGCTGAACACTTTGACTTCCAAAAAAATCAAATTGTCATCTTTATTCTCATAACACGACACAATTGGTCAAAAGTGTTCCTTTTTTCCCCTTACATCTGAATGACACTTCAATCTCAAGTAATCTAAGAAGATTAAGCTACTTGAATATCATAAGGTAAAACAAGAATATGGCTGGAAAAGGTGCCTGCTTTTTAAGCAGTTCCTCTCCACCTCAACAAAGATCTGTTGAGAGATACTAATGAACCAGAAAAACACAAATTTTTGACCTATTCAGACACTGCATATAAGTTCTCCTCACGAATCAATAAGACTAGATTACAGAAATCTGTATCTATCCCAAAAATATCAAAATTCCAGTAGGAAAATTAAAGTTTGCTGTCCCTAAGCCTCAAACAGTTTGACAAGATCATAACTAAAAGAATAATTTTTAAAATATGAGTAATGCAGAAAGTGACGTGCATAGTGACAAAAAAGAGAAAATGAAAACCTACCTGGTTTACAAAACCCTCTACTGCTTCCAACTTCTCTATTGCAGAAACCATTTGAGCCCTATAACTCCCAGCATCCATCAGATTAGCTGCTATGCTCTGAGCGAGAGTCTGCTGAAGTTTCTCAACACCTTGTGACAGAGCATCTTCAGCTTGCTGAGAAGAAAGACGCAGAATGTTGATTTCGTCATGTTGTTGATCAGTCAACGGCTCAATTTGAGGCATAACAACCTGCATGGACAAAGACAAGAAGTTTCGTCACCTTAAAAAGTGATTTAAGACACATTTTCTTGTGGACAAATTTCACGCAACATATCTCCAAGGCATGTCCAGCTTTCGAACCAATAGAAGTTTTAAACCACCTCCAGTGTTTTCAGACAAAAAATGTTCTCAGGTGACTAAGGATGCAGCCTTAATAATCAGCCTTATCATGCAGTTGAATGAAGCCAAGACATAGACAGCAAAGTTTCCAACTGAAAACAAACAAGTACAGAGGCTGTCGTCATGATAGTGACCACTATTTGACACATACATTAAGAAGCTCTGATGGGCGGAATCCTCCGATCCAAAGAAAGAAGCGTTCCACTGAGGTTCTCCATTTTCCAGAGACGAGATAAAAGACATCAGCCTTTGTAGCATCTGCTTTCATGCGGAAGAGATTGTTATAGTGGTTTATGCCATTTTCTACAAGTATCCGAAGTTCAAGATCTGTTATATGGGATTGAAATGCAGTCCTAAGTTCAATAATTTGTTTGTATTGCTCCTCAACCCAGTGTCCATATTCCATCTCAAATGTGGCAATTCCTTCAGATTCAAAAACCAAAAGATTTTAACAAGCAGAACAAATGAGAGAGGGTAAGAATATGAGATGTTCAAAAGCGATTGCAGCAGATGAAATCACAGACCTGAATTCAAAGTTCCAGGCAATCCTAATTGACTGGTGTCTGATGCACTGCTTACGTATATACCCTGCAGTGGGGCATTAATATTAGAAGGGTTTGGTACCATCCATCCGTGGTTTTATCTTAAGGAAATTCCTTCACAAATACTAAAGAAAATCACAGATCACTTAGTCTCACTTGTTGTCGCGCTCTCCCCAGTTCCTGCTCCAATTGTGCCAACTTCAGACGACTTGATTCCAATTGTTGAACATAAGCCTAAGCAACAACACCACAGAATAAATATCGTCCTCATGTAGTACCCTTCATCTGGCACATAGTTCAAAGGGAATGCATTAACCTTTACCTTTTTACGCAAACGACTTTTGCGAGCAGCTTCTCGATTTTGTGCCAAGCGTCTCTGTGTCTGCAGGCAGATATGTGCATTAAGATAACAGTGAACAATCACAATGCTAATTTTGTTTCTTTCTTCTTGCACAACAGACTAATGGATGTCCCAATGGCTAAAGATACTTCAGATGTTAAAGGCAGCTCCCTCAAGACAAACAGAACTATTCGTAACCTCTGGAAGTAGTTACAATGTACATAATTGCAATTTATCATGCAACTAAATACAGAAGTCATACTGACAAATGTGAAAAATAAAACAGAAAAGGCTAGAGATTTAACAAACATCGATATATTCACAGCAAAAACCAGCTAGGAGTCAGCAAAAATATACAACAAACATCAAGTTGACTCTGTTGTAGAGCTCTTAGCAATAAGAAATTTGAAGAGTACAAGTCTCAAACAGCACCATGCACAATGAAATGATTCTTGCATTGATCAGAACAAAAACAAACCCTTCCTTTCTGTCATTGAATTTGAAAACACGTTCCAGCCTAGTAAGAATCGGAAGTAGTCACTTCATATAGTTGGCTAGAGACAATTCTGGGAACAGTCCTTCATGTGTCATGCATTCATACCACATAATCAATTCCAAGAAACGCAAGAACCATAATATAGGAAGGCCGAGTGAGAAGCAGTTTCATATTACCTTATCAGCAGGTCTGTTTGTTTCATGATCACTTCTGGATGGTTCTGGTTCAGGAGAAACATATTCGATCTAGGGAAATTCAAGAGCAAAGTCAAGATTACAAATGATAATGAATACCTCATATAATCATGAATTAAAATAAGTGAGAAAATCATTGCCTTATTATCAGACGAAGCATCGACCAGTTGAATTGTGGACGGACCAATATTTAGACTTCCATTGCCTCTGAAGGCATCTCCCCATGAGCTAATCTGGTGAAATGGCTCATAAATGCCCATTGCTCCCAAAGCAGCTACCTGAGTTGATGAAGAGCCCATATTACGACAAACGAAACCCTGTAAAGGGAAGAACACAACAATTAAACATGTTCAGCAAGCAATAGATTAAAAGCTTGCCGTGAAATAGGGACATTAAACTCCTATTGTTGTTTGCCAGACATAGAAAGTGATCAATGCGTAGTCCTTCACTAAAGAGACTGCCAGTCGTGAGTTCTGCAACTACTGCATACAAATTATGCTTCAGAAATATATACTCAATTCTTTAGACGCACTGGTTTTGCTAAATTTCCATATCAACTTTGGATTTTCTTCAGAAATTGCCTCTGGCTCTTGCAAAGGAACTTGTTGAGAAGGTGTTTACATACACGAAACTTAATTTGAGACTACTTCAGCTAAAGTATTGAGCAATTCCCACTAGTAATAAAAGGTTCGTCCACAACGAACCAAAGATGCAATAGCCTTAATTATGCTTGGTACTTCGAAAAAGGGATTCAATGCAGAAGAACAATCAAGACCCAGAGAGCGTTAATTTTAAAATTCAACGTAACCTAACGACTGTAGTTCATTCTTCCATCACTCATTTTACACGGTTTGCTTACTACCCTGCTGCCGGTTAAGAGCTAGAATGGATGATCAGACAGAAAGATGTGGATACTAACTTGGAGTTAGTTTAGTTTAGAGCATAAAACCCCAGGAACCAATTTGAACAAGATGAATACTCCGAAAATTTCTATTTTTGGCAACTTCAAAAGCTGCACATCAGAACAAGACCACTCCAGCAAACAACACAAAGAGGTAAGAGTCATCAATCTTCTACAACTAACCTCGTACAGAACTTCAATGAATCCTCTGCAATTATGGCTCCAAAAATTCACGTGCTTCACTCTCCCAAACAGCCAATATCAGGAAAACAGAGAGAAACAAAGCCAAGCCCGAGTTTTTAAAGACCGAGATACTGTAATTAAGACCAAAAGGTCACTCCCAACTCCCAAGAAGTGGTTATCAGAGCAAGAAGCCCAATTTAAAGCAGGTCACAGCATGCTTTCCAATACAAACTAGTTGGCTTATGGAATCAACATCAGCACTACGACCATCCATATTTCTTTCTCCAAAGCCAACAATGACCCGAAACAACAGTCACAAAAAGAAACAGATTCCAACATAAACTAATAATGGCTGAAAAAGGAAGATTTTTTCTTTATCTTTTCCTTTTTTTGTTTTACGGATTATGGAGTTTTTATCTCTTGTGCACGCTACAGTCAATCGGCTAACATCGTCGTTTAAGCAAAGCCAAACTAGTAAAAGGCTCAAAAGAAGAGTTTAACAAAAACAAAGAAGCATAAGATGCGCACCCCTTATCACTCTAAAGTACGCACCCCCTACGCAATACACTATAGTGTCATTTTATATAATGGAACACTTTGTTTCGCTGGAATCATTCTCCGGCGTTTTTGGAGTCACATATGGTTGCGGCGTTGGTGGTGGCGGTGGTGACCGATGGTGGAGTGGGTTGGTGAATAAAGACAAAGACTAGACACTCATTAGTGACACTTTGCCTTCTAATTTCAATAAAGAGGAAGCTGATTGGGATGTGGGACCCATAATGTAGTAAGATCTTGGACACGTAAGCAGACATGTCGGAATCAGACAAGAGAAGCCATTCTAATTGGCCTTTGCTTTTCCGAGGAAGAACATCCGCCGCTGATTTTCATTTTTTGAATAATTGACCTCTACTTAAAATATTTCTTTATAATTCAGGACGCAGATTGTTTTCGTGGTTCACGTGAGGCCGCGGATTCGAATATCTCTCGTATATACAGTTGTTTAAAATTTAAGGTTAAAATTTTACTTCTTGCAAAGGATCTATCTAATTCAAGTAAGGATTAGTTTGAGTATAGATGACTTAAAAGTACGTTCCAAAAATATCACGGAAAAAAACAAAATTTTTCTTTATTTTTTAAGATTAAATTGTACTTGTTCTGCAACTTGCTTATGAAAGCCTTTTTAAGGGTTCTGAGTATTTGTTGCGGTTATTCTGTTACTGCCTGTTCCATGCACAGCAATACTACGTCATGTCTAAAAGAAGAAGCATTGCGGCTTCAACTTAAGTTGTGAAAACTGAAAAGAGTAAAATAAATTAGTGTTAAATTAGTCTTAGCTTCATATATTTTTCGTTTTTTATAATTTCATCTTTTTTCATTATAATTTTTATTTTTGAAAATATTATTTATCTCATATAATATTGTTTAATTATTATATAATTTTATCATATTTTGTTAATTTTTATAGTCGATATAATTAGGCATAAGCATAACTAATAATAATAACTATTCATCTATTCGGTTATATGTAAAATTGGTGATAGTCTTAAAGTTATTAATTAATGATTAAAAAATTTAATCAATTTAGTAGATTTAACTATAAAAATTTTAAATTGTCTAACTTTTTGGTTCAGTTTATAACTTTTCTATTAAATTTATTTTAATAATTTTTGTATTAAAAACTGATCAATTTATTAATTAATTGATCAATTTTTTAAATTTATAAGTTCTTATAAACTAAATAAATTAATTATTTTTCATTTAACAATTTTTGATAATTAAACTTCAAATTTTTGATAGGTCAAGAAAATCTGTTTTAATCATATTTAAATTATTTGATTTTATTTAATATTTAACCAGTTTTATGACGGTCTAATTTTACTTAAACTTTTTAAACCTTAACCTTCTTTTCTTACCAGTTTAGTTGTTTTAAAACATTGATATTAATTCACATGATTGATTTATTTATTATATTTAAAATAAATTAAAATTTCATATATTTAATTAATTTTCTTTTGCACTTCTGTTTAGGATTAGTAAATTTATTCAAGCTCTAAATTTAGAATATGATTAATTTAAATAAATTAGAAGGTGCAACCTGTAAAATATTTAAATTTTAAGTTTTCTTTTTTATTTCTTTAGCGACGTCGAATATATATAATTAACTATATATTTTTTGCGGATACTCCATTAAATTTAACGAGATTTGACTTAGTATTCGTCCTAAAATTTTTCTTTTTTCATTTTAAATTTTTATGAATTTAATGTAAATGTTAAATTATATATATATAATATAAATACAACTTTTTAAATCTAAATATTTTTGTTCCAGCTTTTATTTATATTTGATTGTATTCCTTAGCAAGATCTCTTATTACAATGCTTACGGATTTATGTTTCTATACTATTTTTACTGTATTTTGTTTTGATGTAACTATTTTTTATTATATAATATAAATGTTAATTTTTTAATTATTTTGTGTTATTCTTTGTCTTAAATTATACGGAAGTAATATTAATAGAAATAAAGAAATAACTGTTATTTTAAATTTATATTGTTATGAATTTTTGAGACATGATTAATATAAAATTAAAAATTATATAACATAATATATTAAAGGACTATTTCGTAATTTTAAAAATTATCTGATACTCGATATTGATTGTATTGTATTATAATCAAATTTGATATCGATGCTAATACGATATTCATAACATTGTTATAACTACAGATAAAATATTATTTCGAGTTGAAATTAATTTAATTTAGTTTAAACTTATTTAACATATGACGTGACATTATTTTATATAATATAATATAAAGATTAAAGGTGACAAAGTTAATTAATCAAATTTTAATATAAAGATTGGTCCAAACTTTTTTAGTGTAATGAGAGTTCTAACAACGTTATCAAAATTTGAGCTAAGGTGGAAAAATTATAGTCTCTTATCCCTCTCTCGATAAACCAAACTAACAAAGGCCGGCCACTTGGTATCTATGGAGTCATAAAGTTAAGCAAAAATCCGCGTCAATGAAGAAATCTGCCAAGTCAGAATTGCAATTTAGTTTCAGGAACAAAACAAAAGAGGGACAAATAAAGAACAAAAGGTTGCCCAAGTGGGCATGCTTGATCGAGATTACTTGATCACCAATAAGGTGCCCACCATGGGAACTGGATGTTCAAAAGATTTTGCTATACTTATAAATCATTTTCTTTAAATAAAAAAATGTGTCTGTTTTGGCTTATAATATGATTACCATTGTAAAAAATGAAAATAAAACAGTAAAAATGTGTCAATTAGCTTATTTTTTTCCTATAATTCAATCGGCTCAATCATAAAAGCCTTGAACCTTTTAATTTTTCGATTCGATTTTTAACTTTTTGATTTGATTTTCTTTAATAACTCTTATTATTAAAAACATATTAATTTATTAATTAATCGGTCAATTTTTTAATTTAATAAATTCTTATAAAATAAAATAAATCATTTAATAATCTTTTTTTTAATTAAACTTCAAATTTTTCGATAAATAAGGACAATTTCTTTTTATCATATTTTAAAATTTTTAATTTTATTCAATTTTTAATGATTTTACGATGATATGATACTGATCGAACCTTTTAATCATCAAAACTTTTATATTACTGATTTAACTTTTTGGCAAGTTTTTAAAACATTATAATTTTTCATTACATCTTTCTTAGAGACTAAGAATTATATGCCAACTTCTTGCACAACTTCATGATCGGTAACGGTAAGCAGAATTAGTACAAGTGTAGGGATGCAAAAGACACCCACTTCCCAAATTAATCAGGTGACGTAAAAAAGAGGCAACTTTTTTGCTTTATATTAATGCTGACATTGGTATTCTTTCTTAATTATTGACTCACCCTTTCCTTCAATTCCCATCTCCCACGGAACTTGCATCATTATTGTATCGGCCAAAACGTAAGATAAGCTTTTTAAAACGGCAAGCACCACCCTGAATCTACTTTCTGCACGTTTTGCTAAAAGCTAGACAAAAGAGAACCATATCTTCTTTTACTTTTTGAGTAACCAGCCTTTGCTTTTATATGGTTTTCTCTTCTCGTTAAGTATCTATTTATAGTTTTTCTTTTTTTGCCCTTTACATGGTACAGTAACATAGTGTAAAGTCCCGTTGGTCACGTGTACAAACGACAATAATCGAATGTTAATTCGTTACTTAGGGTACTAACTTTAATCTTATCCTCGTCCTTCCTGTCCAAGAAACTGGCCTCAAAGCTCATCATAATTTACACCTACAATCATTGTTTTATTTTCCGGGATCAGATTTTCTGTTCTGGTTATAATGTTCCTATCATGTTTCATTAAATCGTATCTATATAAAATGTATGGATGAGATCTAATAAAATAAAGTTAGAACAGAGTAACTGGAACAGAAGATTTGACGTATAATTTTCCTTCTCCTCAATCCTCGAATTAATTATTTGAAAGTACAGTCTTTTGTGTCATTTGAGCTAATGTTAACTAATTTCTTTAATTAATATCAAAATTACGCTCAACAATTTTATATACGCAGAGATCTAGTAGCACACAACTTTACTTAATTTTAGACTCAATGAAATTTTTTTACAAAGATACAATTGTTTTACCATCTCTATCCTTACTATAATTTTTATCATCATATCTTAGTTTTTCAAGTACTAAGTCATTCAACTTAGAGCTATGTTCTTTGAATGTATATTTAAATTTTTATTGTACACAACAAACTATAAATTATATATATTAAAAATTTTACTCAATTTAAATAATATTTGGATGTTTGAAATTAGGAGACTGAAAACTTAAAAAGATCTTGAAAATTTTGAGAGATTGATATTGACATTTAAAAATATGTAGAAGACTCACTCTCTATTTTTTTATGTCATCTTTATGACTACAAAACATGCACTAATTTCTAATTAGTATTGAATGATTATATATATTTTCAATGAAAAATTATTTAAAAATAGATAATATTTCATAATTAAAAAAAATAGTGTTAAAAGAACAAACAATCTCAAAATTTAAAGTTTGAATCCTCTGTCCAATACTTAAAATGATGTTGTTTTAAATATTTTACAGACCGTTTAACCTTGTTCAATGCCCAAAACGTCTTAATATTGGACAAAGGATTCTTAGTGCAAAATTTAATTAGGTACTTCAAGCAAAGTCATGCGAATTGCGGTAGGAAGACAATACTATAGAAAGAAATATAATCCGGACAGTATCCATCCAAATCTTCAACTACAGACAGTTTCAATCTGTAAATTGTTCCCACTTCGAGTTCAAGTGACCCAATTAGGTAGGAATCCATACAAAAGTCAAGCAATGAATGATGAATTTTGTTGGTGTTGTGTAGAGAACACAAAAGACCCCTTTGGAGTGAATGATTCTCCAGCGAATTGAAATTTGGTGGACTAAGAGGAGGAAGCATTACTAGCCACTGGAAATGCTTTTTCTCTGTCCATATACGTGTGGACAAACAATTCCCCAAGTCAGTGGCATTAACTAGGTTGCGATATTCTTCTTCTTTGGAAACAAATCAAGTAGTTTATAACAATTGTATCTTGTTTCGGTCTAATTAACTGAACTGAACTGAACATGCTATTGCTGTAACCTTTTGTTTTTAAGGACTAAAAGGAAGCTGGGAACTAAAACGTTTCTCCATACTTGATGTTAAATTTTTAAATATGGGCAAAGTGTAGAGTCCATTAATAAAAATTGGGCTTGGGTAAATCATTGTCCAAATAACTAGAACTAATTGTTTGGATGGTTGACCCTTACTACTTATAAGCCCTTTAACATTTTCATGTCTAGACAATATGAGACACTCTAACACTCCCCCTCAAGTGCAACTGGGACTGGACATCCAGTTGTCACTTGAAATATACGCAGTGATAACCGGACCGGGCTGCTGGGACTGGACATCCAGACGGACAACCGGGAAATTAATAATCCGAACCAAACCTGCTCTGATACCATGTTAAGCGACCATTTCACCACAACAGTTTAAGCTGTTGTGTGAGGTCAACTTAATTAGTTTTATATATTCATTAACACACCCCTTCAAGTGAAAGCCCTTTGAGCTTGAAACTTACAC
>JANKOD010000002.1:5506292-5538288 GCA_026284645.1 Erythroxylum acuminatum | reverse complement strand
ACACCTACAAGTTGTTGACAATTGTGATGTAAGTTCTTATATCAACTCCCTCAGCTCCAAGTTAGAAGCCACCTCTTTCATCCGCATTGCTTACCTCTGATATCTCTGTTGGTATAGGGATGATGAATGGTGTAGCAGCAGGTACAGAACGTGATGTCTCATCTGTAAATGTAGTAGCTGGAGGTATAACATCTGATTCTGTTGTAGCTACATAATGTGATGCTTCACCTGGAAAGTAACTGGCTACAAATTGTGGTCTGAAGCTTGGTCGTATCATATCCTGTTTTCTCTTTGGTGGCATATTTTAACCTGAAATTCATATTTTATTGAATATTTCAGAAATATTACAATTTCAATTCAATATATAACAATATATTGTTGATTCAATAATTAATTTGTTAAATATAATATTCTATTACAAACACAAATGAATCACTGTCAGCACTTAATTGTAAATCAAAACCATCATCATCATCATCATTATCATCTTCTTTTTCTGAAGAATTAGAATTAAACTCAGACTCCTCTTCAGATCTCTCGTCCCTCCTTATCCTCTCCAGATAAAATTTCAACATATTCATTATTTGGATCGTTTAAAGGTTCATTATCGTCATGTGTAACAAATGCATATATTTTATTAGATTAGAATAAGATGAAATGTGCTAACTTAACTATAGTTCGAAGGCCTCATATTATCTTCCATATTTTGAAGGTAGGGTTTGTCCGTGCTTCATTAGTTTGGTATACATTATTTTTGTTGGAAAAAAGAAAGGAAAAATGAAGTAGAGGAATAATTAAGGATACTGCATGATGTCTGTCACATTAAAATAACACAACAGTTTAGCTACTTAAATAGACTCAAAGTAAACCAACTAAGTTAAAAACAAGCAATTAATTAGAAAGTGACTAAACAACCCATGTACATCACTATCTACTTAACATAAAATAAACATGTTATTTGACTAAGAATTTATGAAACCCATAAAATCCATTAACAACGAACTACTAATTTTAAGGCATTTGCTAACAATTTTTGGACAAGATCTTCAGACTGCGGAGATACATACAATTAGGCAAGTTCTTGTCCTAGTTTAAAGCTACTTTAGCTAATTTGTATTCCATTTAGTTTTTATTACGACCAACTATGCATGCCGTAAGAATAAAGATTGCATTATGGCAACATCATATACATGTGTTATATCTTCATCTATTTCAACTGTTTGGGTTTGGTATCCTTATTATTATCATATTAATTGTTGTATTGGATGCTCGTTTTTTTTCTTTTTTCTACAGCTAGCTAGAAAGTTGAAGCTAATGAGAGGTTTCTAGGCAATTTCTAAAAGTCGACGCAATCAGTGTATATAAGGTTTCTCTCTTTGCGGGATTTTAGAGAGGAATATGATGTATGTATCATTCCTTTTATATTTTTGTAAATAGGTTGTTCTCGTGACTTGAATCTATGTCCTTATGGTTACAAAGGAACAATTTATCAGTTGCTCGAAAGTTTGAGAAATATACGCAACTTTTTATTTACATTTTTATAAAAAAAGCTATTTCTATAACTTAAATATGTGATTTTATGATCATAAAGAAACAATTTTACTAATTGCTCCAAGGACCACCCTCAACTTGACCGATACTGGCAGTTTCCAGCTCTAATAAAATCTTGTTTAGAAGATGGTTGAAGGAGGTTAGTTTTGATCCATAATCGGCCTACAAAAAAGTGTTGGCTGTTTTGGTCACCAGAAGATCATCTGCTACTTTTGCAGGTAACTAAAAAGTCTTGCTTTTCTTTTCTCTTCTCCTGTGTTGTTCTTGGAGTATATTTAAGGGTTCAAGAAAGCATGCATTTAGTTATTCACAAGAAAGCAGTGCTTCCTTCGTACATAGCACGTTGATCCACGGTATTTGTTGTCAGGCATTTATTGTACGTACATTGAAAAACACGCAATGTTAAAGATTTAGAATAATAAAGGATTTTTGTTAAGAATCCAGATCCTATATTACTCTGTCTTATTCTGTCTCATAAAATTTCAGCCATTTATTTTGTGGGACCCACGTAGAACTCATGTGGAACTTACATAAATAAATGACTGAGATTTATTGGACACAATAAGACACCATAATATTGAACAAAAGATTTGAACTCCGATAAATTAATTAGTTAAATACATGTATATATAATGTGATGAATGATAATTAAGTTCATACACTTTACAAACCAATTTGGCACCAGTTGTCAACGATGGTAACCAAGTTCCTGAGTAGCAGCGCATTCAGTTATGATTGTATTTTTTCACCAGTTAGCTATACTAATGACTGGTGCATATAGCATAGCGTTACTAATCAACAATTTCTTTTTAACTCGATGATAATTTATTTTTTAAATCGATTTAATGATAAAAATCGTAAATGAAAAAATCAGTATCTGATTCAGATATGATCGACCAAACCCTAAGCAATCAGTAGATATTATTGTTGGACCATTAAGCCTTGACAAGACGTGATGATCAATCCTTTAAATTAATTTAAGTCATGCAGTTGGAGGATGGAATGCATTTATTATGTCCTTATCTAATGCCATAAAGTGTTGCTTACCACAACTAATGGACAGCTTTAGTCAGCATAGTCCCCTCCCCTCAAAAGGTTGGCAGTCCGAAATAAAAATATGTATATTTGCTATCGATATCTTTGCTCTACTCTATCAGTCTGTCTGCTTTTTTAAGTAGTGAATTTGATTAGGGATGTGGATTTTAATTAGATACATGCATAAGTTTTGTTAAGTCTCCTATAATTCTGATTTAGTCTAGATCACAAGTTATACATTTTTTATAATTAATATAAATTAACTATGATATAATCACTTTCTTATAATATGATTTATATTAATTAAAATTAAATAATTTTATAAAATTACATTAAAATGTAAGAAAAATCTTGTATTTAAAAATCAATAACTTTTTAGAAAAGCAATCAAATATACCAAATACGGGCCTTAAGGACAACCTACGACCGGAATATTAACCTGTGAAACGACTAAATTACATGGACTTGGTATGAGACCTGACGCGACAGAACCTAACCATTTGAACCATAATTGGACGTTTTACTTATTTGTTTAATTTATTTATAATCTTTTTTAAAATTAATATTTGAAAAAAAGTTATATTTATTATATATATTTTATAACTTTTTTTTCAAAATTTGCACTGAAAATTTTGGCAAATCTTATCAGTGATACAGGTTTAAAACTACACTAGATATCACTAAAGATTCATAAAAAAATTAACAAAAAGAAAATTATTTTATGAAAAATAAGAATCTTTTAAAAATTAAATTATAGAAAGAAAGTTATAAATTGAATACAAAGTCGGTGCTGTCAGTCGTTTCCAGTTCCACTTGTTAAAGTGAACGGACGACACCATTACTTCTGACAGGTCTTTCAGGCCTACAAGAAATGGACAAGAACCAGACTTCTTCTGTGACTCTGTCAGCAGTTTAACAGTTTCCACTTTCCATCTTTGAATAATAATAGCCACGTGGGTCCTTTCATACCGTACCCATTTCAGGATATACAATTCTATTATGCAATTTTATAAAAATTTCATAATTTAGAATAGAAAATTTAAAGTTTAAAAATTTTAATCATTGTTAAATTATTATAAATTTAACTAAAAATTAAATAAAAATAAATTTTTTTAAATATGATTAAAAGATATTATCGTACTCATAAAAATTTTAAAGTTCAATTATAAAAAGTATTAAATAAAATTTATTTATTTATTTTAATTTATAAAATTAAAATAAATAATTCAATTACTAAAATTTATTTGTCTGCCCTCTAACATTTCAAGTAACTTCTTTCTGCTGTGAAATATATATGAAACAATCCATGGATGGATCAATTGTCGTCGGGTACAAACTAATGCCCATAAATCGATACCCAATGGCTAGACCACATTGAGACTTCAAACTCTTAAAAGTCTCATAAAGGAAGATGTTGCCGATGCTGACATCTTCTGTGGACAGGACATGTACACTCAATGTACTGAACTGAGCTTCTCCATGGCAGAAATAAAGATAAGTTGGGGCAATGAAGTTCATAGTCTCCACATGTAAAGCTAATTCTCCAAAAGAGTTCAACATTGTCGTATAAATTGATATCCAACAGTCCACCATGCATAAGCAGGTTCATGTTTTCAAACAGTTTTCTCAAGAACAATGCACCAGTTTGATTTGTCAAAAAATCGGTCAACTATAACTGCATCGTCAATGCCAGATGCCAACCTGCAGAAAATTATACTCAACAAGTAAGCAGACAAACAATCTTATGACCAAAAAAAAAAAAGAAGGAAAGATATTGATCCTACAGAAAGAATTGCATTTGCAAAAATATTAGATGAGGGGTAAAACAGACCATTTACAATCTAAAAAGACAATTGAACCACCAAAAAAGAAGGGAGAAAAACCTTCAAAGCAGCTAAATCACACACGAATTTCAACCATTTATTATGTATTACCTCTCTAGTTCACCTTCGCTGAAGACATGATAATATCTATTGTAAACCACAGCACTCTTTTTGTCATCCTTTCTGGCCAGGCCACTTTCTAGAGCACAAGCAGATGCACCACTCACCTCAGCACGATGATAAGGTAAGTGCCAAGGAACAAAATATTCCTGCTGATTTTGTTTGTCTCGCTCATTATCTTCGGATTGAGAGGATAATGGAATAACATTTATCTCCTCAATTCCAGCCTCAGAATCTTGTAATCGGTCTCTTGAGATATTCTCTTCATTCTCAGGTATGCTTTCTAGTGTGATGGATGAAGGGCTTCGAACACGAGGACTACCTGGTCCTATCCACTCCTCTACGTACTTTTTTGTAAGAGGTGTCCATTTAGTAACCAATGATTTATCCTCCTGTTCAGCAGCCCAAACAGTTATGAGTACTAAGCCACCCTTTTTGACAACTCGGACTAATTCTTCAATTGCCTTCTTTCTCCTGTACTCTGTACTTAGGTGATGCAACACTGCTATGGATATTGCAGCATCACCAAACCCAGTTCTGTAAGGAAGATCCACAGCATCTGCAACTAGAACTTCGTGCCCTCTGTCTGCACAAATTTTAATAAGTGGGTCACTTATGTCACATCCTATAAAAAAGCAATTGGGATTCAAACCCAAGTACTTTCCATTTCCACATCCTGCATCCAGGACAAGAGATCCTGAAGGCATTGAGTTCAAAAAAGTTGCGACTTTTGGCCACTTGGCAAATCTAGTGGAACTAAAATGGGGTGCAATAGCGTCATAAACACGATGCACATATTTCTTTTCTATTTCTGGGGTGGACTGCACTCTTAAGCTTGAACATGAGTGTTCTTCACTCCCCTCAGATATACAGCTACGGAAACTGGATGAACTTTTAACTTTGATTTCTCTCATATTCTCGAAGATTTCAGGAGTACACTGACTGTTAATGACAAGACTGAGTAAGGTGATTGGCCACAAAGATGACTGAGTAAATCTACTTGTTCTAATAACATTAAAGACCATCACCTTCAAGCGTTCATCCAACTCAGGTTGAACCTGTAAAAATTCCAAGGAGTTAACCAATACTATATGAGATAAAATCAGGGATCGATTACAATGGGGAAAGAATGGAACAAATCACAAGTCTCTCCATTTTCTTACTGCCAAAGCCTCTATTGCAACATACACCCAATGACAAATGAGGGAAAGAATTAATACGGTTCAGGTGAATGGGGCATTCTAATGCCCCATAATCAACTTTCAACACATAAAAAGAATTGGAAACGGTAGCCCACATCTTTTAACAATATCCCAAGTCATTCTGAAAGATACCAGGACTAAAGGCTAAAAGAAAACGAAAGAAGTTCTGCCTTGGGATGCATTATATCGGAAAAGGCTTACCTCTATTTTCATCATTTTCTCAGGGGTGGAAATCGTTAATAGGGAAAATTCAGTAATTTCAATACCAAAGAAGAAGAACTATTAGGAACCATTCCGACAGTAGAAAAACATGGTCAACAATCAATACCAGGAGATAACTGCAGTGAGATATGAAGAGCTATCAGTATCTATGCAATGATGCCCGGCAATCAACCAAATAAAGATCAAGATGTAAGCTTTTCATCAAGCACTCCAACATGGAACCCTAAACCGTACCACCCCATTGCTAATTAAATTTTGAAATGCTGCACATCTGCCAAGCACCAGAATTATTATCAGCTTGACTGCTGTAATGTTTATTAACAACTATTACGGACATAACCACCCTAGTAACCAAGTAGATTATGGGACAGAAACCAACAGCCATTAGCATTTCAGTAGCTACACGTCACACATTTTCCTTAACTGAATTTGTTCGCAAACTTTCATGCCTCAAAAGCCGTAACTACACGGATTCCAGAATGATTTAAATAACTTAAAACGAAACATATTTCAGTAACCAAAATGATTTCAGGTCAGTGTAAACGAGATTAGAGGCCCTAAAACAAAGACATTTCCGGAAACCGGTATCCATATTCAATTATTTTCGCACCCACATCTGACCCAAACGCCCAAAAGCTAGCCTACAAATTTTTATGAATCCAAAAGAAACTTCTGAGAATTAAACAACTGTGCTAAAATTTAGGCAACCCAAATACCATGATTGATTCGAACAACCAATACTAGCAGTTTCCGAGTTAGAAGCACTTACGTGATTTAACCAGATAAAGATTCTCAGAGAATCACTGAAAAAGCTACAGTTAGGGTTTTGGGAGGCTGTGTTTGTTTAGAGAAAATGTTAACTAGGGACCAGGTTTATGACAATTGACAAGCATTTTAAGGGCGTCGACCATATAGCAACGGATAAGCAAATTAAGGGCATCTAGTATACGACGTCGGATTGGCAAATGAGATAAAGACTTCAGCCGAAATGTTTACGAAGGTTACTACCATTTATTATGTATTGTTTGACAACTCGGACTAAGGCCTTTTTTTGGTAATTAACATATTTGCATTAGTCATGTTAGCTGATACTGAATTATATTAGCTAATTTAATCAGCAGATAATATCAAATGTTTATTTAGATTTTAGATATTTAATTTTACAAAAATTAAGTTTATAATTATAATAAAAATTATAAAACATATAATAATAATAATAATAATAATAATAATAATAATAATAATAATAATAACAACAAGTCAACAACAACTAAAAAATCATGAGCATAAATCAACTATAAATTTCGTAGATAATGATACATCTAAGCATAAAATATAACAATTTAAATGAAGTTTAACAACATAATTCAAATAGAGCAAAAGAAGTCAACATCATTATAATAGTCTAAGAACGACGTCTAACTGCTATGAAACTAGAAGCAATATTATCACAAATAGTTGATATCTCTCAAGTTCTTTATTTTTCAACACTTTTTTGGTGTAGAGTTAACTTCAACATCTTTAAACATATCTAGAGATATAAATTCAGGATCTTGATGGATGATGTTAAAAATCGGGTCGCCAATTGTACTTCTTCTAATATAGTTATGCAATGCAAAAGTTGCACAAATTATTCTACTATGATCCATTAATGAATATTTAGGTATTTTCTCTAATGTCTTCCATCGAGCCTTAAGAACACCGAAAGCTCTCTCAATATAACTTCTTAATAATAAATGAGCTCGATTAAAAACTTTTGGAGATCCTCTTGGATTTGCACCATGAAACTCTGATCGTTGATACATAGTCTTTGGGTAAGGTGTTAAATATCATTCTCTTTTCGAATAGCCTTTATCAACTAAGTAATATTGGCCTGGGTGTCCAAAGAGGCAATATAATTAGTATAAATGATGTCATAAAAAGTCCAAATGATGAATAGTAAATTCTACAAATATTAAAATTACTTGTCGGTAGTTTTAGAAATTTGAGTCTTGGATTACCGATTGTATCAAGGAAAATAAAATAATCACGTGTCGATCCCTCCTAACTGCTAAAACGTATTTGAATAGTAAGTTAAAGTCACATGTTGCCAATGTATTTGTAGTTGTTATTCCTTTCCATTCTTTATATGGCATTTGATCCTCCTCTGCAACAACTACCGCTATATATGTACTATCAATAGCTCCAATGCAATCATAATATAAAACAATAATCATAAGATGATGCAACAACCTTTTCCAATGAAAAATATAATGAAAGGGTGGGAGGAACATATTCAATTATTATCATTAGCAATTTGTGGTAGAATCTCCTTGGATTTGGGATCTTTTAGTATATTCCTTGAAAATCTATTCATGGCACTCAAAACTTCTTTAAAAACTCTACTTATAGTTTCACCAGAATATTGAAAGTGCTCTTGTGTATCGCTATTAGGGACACCTTTACTTACGACATATACAAATAACCCCCCACTTTCTCCAAGATTGATATCCTATCTGAAGGTCTCAATTTATAATTGTTTTCCAAAACTATGCATAATTGATGAAATATATTTTGACTCATCTTAAATGTATTAAAAAATTGTTTTTCATGACCATTCAATAATTCAATTATCCATGGTTATACTGCTAGATAGGAAGTCATGCATGGTTCCTTGTATATATAGTTCAAAAAATGCATACCCATATAACCTGCTACACAAACCGTGGAATCCCAAAACTTATTCGTATTGTCTAAAAATTGCTTAATTTGCAGAAGTTGCATAATTTACATAACATTATCATCCATACAAATCAACAAGTAAAATTATATTCTAAATAAACAAGACACTTATATGTCTAAATATAAAGAAACAAATAATATAACACGTAATAAAATTATAGATTGCCAACAAGATAACATAATAATAAAATAAGCTAACCAAGTTCATAGTGTCTTAAAGCACACCACGTTAACATAAGTGCACAAATCATAAGAACAATAAACTAAACATGGTAATGCATAGAAACTATGTTTAATGTTTTTTATGCTTCTCATGCTCATACATAAACTATATGTATTCAACTATCTCTGTATCATCTGATAAACTAAAAAAAATGGACCTTCTTTGCAAATCTTCAATCAACATAGAAGCAAAGTAAAATTCAGGAGTACCAATCTCTAAACCAGGCAAAGTATATAGTTTTCTCAAAGCATTTGTAACATCATGATGTGATGCACCAACACTAGTACTTTGTGATGCACCAATAATCATCGTGTTCAACATTTTCATAATGGAAGTATTCATCTCCATTATTACACTCTATCTCTTTTGAATGAATTGTATCATAGTGTCAAGCCTTTCATACATTGTTGCAGATCTTCCTACCCTTTTAGTGGAATCATTTCTTATATTTTTGTTACTTTATGAACTATCACTCTCCAAAATCCTTTTGCATCTTCTTTTGTCACTTCCTCCATCATGTGTATGCAGGGGGGTAGGTTCTCTCCATACCTCTTCTCAATCACTAGTCACATGGTAATTGTTTAGACCACTAGTCTCATCCATATTCTCATGATTATCATAGCTATATTTTTTATGATGAGCATTATAACTATGAGGTGGAGAAGGAACATACAAGTCCTTACTTTCTCGTTGTCCTTGTAGAAGGTCAGCCACAACACAAAATGTAAATCTTCCCTAGGTCCAAACATCTAAAAAGTTGACCTAACTTACATTTAAGCTCAAGTTCTAACCCTTCCTTTTTAAATGTTTTAATATTGATGTTCTCCTATAAAAATATATAAATAGCTTAAATATAAATTATTTAACTAATTATTGGGCAATAAAGTCAAGGAAGATAACTTAAAATAGGGGAAAAGGCTAACCTTAATCTTTAAAGTCCAACACCCCTCACTGGTTTCGATTGTTCCTTTGTCATAGTCTCATCCAAATCCCGTTTCTTTCCCTTTTAAATGTTTCCAAAGACCCCATCTAGCTCTAATCCAATCAGACTTTTTTTTAAGTTTATTTTTATCCCATGGTAAGTTAGTCACTTTGTGAAATTCTTCCTCCACCTTCTTCTATGGTAACCTTTGACAAATAACTCCACCATATTTTCCTGTTCTCCTTTGAATATATTGATTACAAATGTCACAAAAGATAAGAAGTGTTTCTTTTGGCCAACAAACCCTGCTTATATCATTCCCCTCTTGACTTTCTCATTTGTTTCCTATTTGGGATGGTGTCATCTAATCATACAAGATGAGAGAAGATTATATACTAATTAATCAATTTGCAATTGGTTTCACTAGTTAGTTAGTTTTACTAACTTGAATGTATGAAAGTTTTAAATACCCATCATGTCCTTTATAATAGTTTCCAATTAACCAATTAGAAAGCAACAAGGAATATGAGATAGGAGCTAGTATCTTGTCGTCTAATGTGAAATATATGTTTATAATTAGATTACTTCTTTTATCATCATACTATTACTTCTTTAATTGAATTTTTATAAAATCTTTTGAACCGCTTAAGATAGTAATGAGAAGTAACACCAAATTCTACACCAAAAATTAAATATTTATTATTCTAATCACTAGTTGAACACCCAATCCAAATGTCAATGGATGGTTACTATGCATAGTGCATAATGTATAGTACACAATGGTTATGATTACAGTGCACAACACATTATAAAAATATTAAAACTCAATATATAAGCTCTTTTTCCTTCTTTACCTTTTATTTCTTCTTTCGATCTCCTGTAGCCACTATCAGAATCACAATCCTCCAACTTACATCAATTTTGTCCCTCTTCATTCATTATATTTCCACAACATACCAAATAAGATAAGTTGCGCTACCTAATGAAAAATGATAGTAAGTAAAGAAGAAGGAGAACAATAGGTGACAAAGAAGGGGAATAACTAAAGATGGTGATTAACAGGTGACGGAGAAGGGGATGTATTGTAATCATTTTAATTCCTTTAAACACAATAAAAATATGCGGGTGAGAAGGGGAAGGGAAAGGATAAACATACTAGAGAAGATGTCACTGGTCGGAATCTGATGACACACCGTTGTAACGTTCTTCACTCTGCATATCATTGAAATTTAGGGAGAGTTTTGAGTATCAGTGTGTTATAACTGTTGGAATCCCATCCTGGTGAGACACGTGTCCGACGTCCTACGTGACATCTGGACGCGCGTCTTACAAGGGAGGGATTCCTCACCACGAAAATTAACACAATTAAACTCTTAATCCCTCCATTAAAATTCATTAACCTAAGCACTAAAATCTCAAAATTATTTCCAACTAAAAGACATTTAGCAAACTAAACCTCAAAATAATTTAACAAGCTATTTAATAAGGAAAAAGGAATCGGGATCCAACAATAACGTTCTACTCTCTACATAACATTATGTTAAACTTCTCCATTTTAAAGGTGAAAAAGAGATTATGGAGCAGTTGTGAGTAATAAATAGAGTTAAATGCAATAAGCTTTTGAAAGTAACAAACAATAAATACAAAGAGTATATTTGATCTCTAACGACAGTCTGCAGGAACACATCGATAAACAGAGAAATTAATGCAACTTTTTACAAGTAATAGATTATGCTAAACAAGCGGTGTTCACAGTTTACCAATATTAATGACAGTTGTAATATGCTTGGCTTGAGACTTAGTCAAGATTGCAACAAATATAGAAAACCCATGCTTGTAATTGTAAAGAAACGATTCCTTGGCAGCTTCATTGCTTCTTCATCATATCTACATTAAAAAGTGTCTTGGAAACATTAAATGTTAGAATTCTTCCAAATTTTTCTACACTGGATTGTTGAGGTTCTCATTCTTGACAAATAACTTGCACAACCTACAAACTGTGAACTGGATACTCTAGAGTAATGGAGAGTAAGCTTGGAGCTTTTCCAAGCTTGTTAAGCACATGAGTTGAGAAGAAGGGCTGTTGTGTAACCTTTTGGATGAATTTATACCTCCCGAGTTCTTTGATGAATTATGAATTTAGTTTGAATTATGCTATAGAAATATAGTAACACGTGCATATTACTGTAGCATAATTTAGTTTTAATTATGCTACAATAACATGATTAAATTATGCTACAATAACATACACATTTTACTATAGCATAATTCAAACTAAATTCAGAAGTTGGCCTAGGCTTCAAATTCTCATTGAATATTGCAAAAATGTAAGCCTTAACCACATATTTTAGCTTAAGAGGAGTGCCTTTCTTCTTTGAAAGCCCCTTGCAGAGGTTATAATTGTATGTTCTCACATTTTCAGATGTTGTTGCAGCTTTATTGTCATCTCCACGAGAAGCCCAAAATGTCTATGTAACTATAACTTCCATCCTTTTGTATCCAGCATCTTCTAATGCAACATAGCCTGCATCAATCTAGGCATCAAACATGTTATCATATTGCTGATCAATTTTTTCATCATAAATCCCTGAGTTTTCTGGAATAGAGCATAGTTGATATCAATATTCTCAAGATCGCTCAGGGAGGTCAGGAGAGGATAAGCATTTAAACAGAAGGAGAACCAATTTGATTAAAGTTTGCACCAATAGTCATTATGAATTTAGTTTGAATCATGATTCAAACTAAATTCTATTACAGTAACATGCACATGTTACTACAATATAATTCAAACTAAATTCATGCTTGGCTTCGTAGAACAAATTTAAAGGGCACAGGTAATAGCATGACTTCGTTCATGCATAGCTTCGTTCATGCATGACTTCGTTAGTTGCAAAAAATTGCAAGTAATAATAATAACCCAAAGGTATAATTGACTTTTTTATATTACATTTTCAGCTGAAGAGAAAAGCGTTCATACATGGAAGCTTTTTCAAAACCAGCTGATTGGGTTCAATCCGCCAATCCCATTCACTGGTTACCAAACATATCTATCAGCTGTTTAACTAAAACCTTTCAATCCGCCAAAAGATAGTTGATAAGCTATTTATCAAATGGAGCCTAACTCTTCATGTGCCTTCTTTCTCCTATTTTCTGTATACTTAGGTGATGCAACACTGCTATGGATATTGTGCGTTACTTAACCCAGTTCTGTAAGGAACATTCACAGTATCTGCAATTAGAATTTCATGCTCCTTGTCTGCACAAATTTTAATAAGAGGGATATTTTTGTCACATCCTATTAAAAAGTAATTTAAATTTATGTTGCATATTAATTATATGAAAAAGTAATTTAGATTATGATGATTACATCCGAACCATATTAAAAATTAATTAAAGAAGCATATCTATAATTTTTATATTATACTCTAATCAATATCAGTATCATTCTCACAAGTACTATAATTATTAATAATAACTCTCTTTTTATTGTCCAATCTAACAAAATAAATAATTATCTTATAAATAAAAATTAATTAAATCGAAATTATTAATATGAAGTAACAACCAAAGAAATAAACAAAAATAAAAAGCTATTAATTGATGAATAAGATCTGGACGTAAAATTTCTCCAAAACTTTTTTATGCTTAAGTTTATGTTAATCTGATTATTAATCCTAAATTTTTAGAACAATAGAAATTTCAAAGTTGTAACAATATTGTTTCTCAAGATATACAATTCTTACCCTTACATTGATTGATCAAAATATCTTTCTAACTAAAACCTTAAGAATGTATTAACAAGCAACTTTTATTATTCATGTTACAATCTATTCATACACATGATTTCTCAATTCTTATATATGAAAATTTGAAATTAAATCAAAATGCAAGCAAATTTTCATTCAAATACAGGAAGTGATCATGATTAATTCACAAAGAAACTTAGTCTTAAATTAAACGAAACAATCAATTCAAGTATATAGTTCTAATATTTATCTCATCTAAATCTATCTTATTTAGTTCATACTAAGATTTAAAAAAAATGACCAACAACATTCAAGAAAGAATTTAAAATAAAAGAACTCATTCTCATAAATTTTGAAATCTTAAAGTTGTTCAATTAAATTTTGATAAAAATCCTTTTTTCCACTCCAAAATTGCTCCTTTCTATATTAAAATGCTCTAGTTCGTCTCTTTTTTTCTCTTTCTTTTTGTCAAGATGCTCTAGTTCAGTTTCCTATCATATTCATTTCACTTAATAGTCCCCTTAATCTTTTTATATCATAAAACCTTAGAATTCTAGTAACAGCGCAACTAAATCGAGTCAAACAGGGATATCCGTATTACTCCCCTAGTTGGAAATTCTCAAATTATGTAAAAATAACTACCAAAATAGATCTTTAATACAAATTCATGTTGGAAATGTATTACTTAACATCCAATACATATTAGACATGGATCTATGATGGGACCCTTATTTCAAATTCTTTCTTTAAAATCATACCAAAACCTTGCCAACTTGACTCCAATTTACTTGAATTCATTTCTTCTTTATTAGAAGCTAAAACAAGGCCTGAAAAAAAATGCTACATTGAGTATCAAATCTTATAAACACTATCAAAATATAAGCAAAATGCTCTCAAAATCATATTATGCCTACTTTAATTTACACTGATCGGATTCTCCCACATTTAAATATTTGCTTGCACTCAAACAAATCAAATTTATCACTCTTAACTTAAATAAAGGACAACTATATAAAAGAATTTAATAGATTAAACGAATAAATCACTCTTCATTATTCATTCACTTGGAAAGTTTATCAACTTGTTAGGAATTTAACTACTTGCATCAAGTAATAAATTAATTTAATTTAACTCTATAATCCTTCAAATTTTAATTCAATCTATAAAATTCAACCTAATGCATAGAATTAACATATGTGCGAAAGATGCTTCAACTTTCAAACTTTTTTATAACCCTTATCGATTGAAAAGTAAAATACTAACTTTAAATTAACCTAGGAAATTTGTTTGAAAAGTCATTGAATTTTTGTGGAGTTATTGTATGCAACCCAAATTAAATCCTAAATTTCTCCAATAAAACAAATATAGTATAGGAAAGTAGAGTCAATCCTAAGAGCAATTCTAATTTATCACTCAATAAAAAAAAAGTATTTAACAAAAATGGGAGTTGTGATAGTATGAATTTTATGATAAAGAAAGTAAATTGAATTTTTTAAAAGAAGAGTTATCAATAAAATGAATGTTAGTTGAAGGTCTGTTAGTTGAAGGTTTCTTTCACCTTTGGAACTGCGATTGATCACGAAAATAATTATTTCATTATTCATATATTTGATGTGATATTAAGTGTCTATCTTTTCTTAGTATTAGCTAATCAAAAATACGTAATTTAATTAACCCTTATTATTTAATAATTTTAAAAATGATCTAAATTTTAATTAACAATAGTTTTAAGAAAAGAAAAATTATAGAAGAAAGACAATACATCTGTGGTTGCATTTGATCTAGTTAAACACTTCTCCTAAAAGGAACAATCTCTGACACAGTAAATTAAAACTTTTAATTTCTACAAATGATTAAAAGAATTGAACTTTTATGTATTCAAATTTTAATCTAGCAAATGTTCATTTCAATCAATAAAATAATCATGTACATTGAAAATCAATGAAAAAATAATCATAAAATAAAAGCACAAAAAACCAATCCAACATATGAATAAACGAAACACTTCAATAATAAGACCTAATTGTTTCCCAATCTTCAAAGTTCTAAAAGGCTTCCTCCTCCTCTATCTAAGATAAAGCAGATTAATCAACAATGGCCATAACTACTACTAACTTTTTAATGAAGAAAAGCTACCATAATGTCTACTAAAGAGAGGAAAAGAAAACTTTGCAGAAAGCTAGAAAATGTAGATGAATTTTGGATCATTTTCCTCCTTCCCTTTGGTGTTGTTTATAATTACTTTAATCCCATATAAAGATCTTTTTGTTGTGATTCTTTAAATCCCATAAATTATAACTTTACTTGTTTCCAATCATATTTAGCTAAGATAAGGTTTAAATAGCTCTTGACATGTTTTTTTTGGTTTCAGATTTGAAGTTTGAAAGTTGCAATTTTCATTGAACATGTCTGTGCCTAAGATCATGTCAAACTGTTTCACTAAATTTTTAATTTGATCCAATAATCTGATTCAAATTTGCAAATTAAATTATATTGTTAGCCTAAATCTTTTTATTCTCCCTTGATTTTTGTTAGTATTGCCCTTTATTTCAAACTTTCAAATTTGAATTAAGGGCAACTCTTTTTCCAATCAAATAGTAAACAAAAATACTGAGTTTGAACACATTAAGAGAAGATTGTAGAGGATTTAAATGCCAAAAATTGGGGGAAAATCATTACACATCACCTTTTAATGTGAAAGTAAACACCTTCTCATAAATATCATTGATTACACAATTAGGTCACCATTTGAAATTAGCATCACTCTTTCACTTTAACATTTTTACTTAGTTTGAAGCCATCAAAGTAAAATTATTTTTATGCTTACTTATTAAAACATTTTTTTAGTGAACTACTAAAAATGGTTAAAAATAATTCCCTAATAACTATCCATTTTCAAAATTAATGAAACAAAATTAGAAATAACTTAATTATCGATGCTCATCATTATTTACTAAAGTAATTAAATCACGATGATAACTAAACTTGTAATAAATTGTCTCAATCAATGTTCTTTCAAAGTTATTTTTTATAATTGTTCCCTTTAAATGAATTATAAAAAATTCAATAAGCATAACAAATAAGATTTATAAGAGAAGAGAGATATGTTTCTCAAAATTTTCAACTAAACGTACATTGTACATGAATTAATCCCTAGACAACTTTTAAGGTCTAAGGAAAAAACTTTATGATAGTTTCACAAGAAATTTATGAGTGCAAAAATTATGAGAAAGGATGGTTTCACAAGAAATTTATGAGTGCGAAAATTATGAGAAAGGCTTGATCTAATCTTGCTAAGGATAAATAAGTCACAGTAATAAAAAAATGATGAATTTTAACATCATCGATCCAAATATGAGGATTGGTTAATCTTCCGTAAAGACATAAAGCCATTGAGGAAAAATGAGTCCTCAAATATTAAGTGAAAGATTGATAGCATCTTTGAAAGATATAAAGCATGTCTAATAACAAAAGGGTAAACACAACATAAGAGATTGATTATGAGAAGAAATTCTTAGTTGTTGTGAGGTTTATACTAATTTGATTAATTCTAGCTTTAGTAGTCAGAATAAATCTTGATAAACATAAATAGATGTAAAAAAAATGTGTGCTTATATGAATAATCGAATGAAAGAATCTATATAGAACAATCATTAGATTCTGTTAAAAAAGGTTAAGAGCAATACATGTTTAAATTGTCAAAGTCAATTTATAGTCTAAATTAGTCTTGAAGTTAGTGGTACATTAAGTTTCAAAGTATAATCATATTATATAATTTTAGTATGGTTGACTAAGACCACTAAACGTATATTAAAAGATTCATTAATAAATATTTGATTCTATCGTTACATATGGATGACTTTTTGATAGCTAAAGAAAATAATTAGTTTGTCAAGCAAATAAAATAAATTGGCTATCAACCACATTTAAAATGAAGAACATGAATAAGGTTACAAATATTTTTGTGTCTAAGATTTCGAAATATTGCTTAAGAAGAGCATTATCACTGTTAGAAGCTCTACATATATCAAGGGAATACTTGAATAGTTCTATATGTAGTATTGTAAATTGTTTTGTTATGAACGTTGCTAAAGTTGAGTACCTAAGCAATAGATAGTATCCATGGATGCCACAAGACGATGAAGGGATAAAAATGAATCCTTATCACTATAAGAAAATTTGGTTTTGGCGATGGAAATTACCAACGGAAAGATTTGTAGAAGAAACAGCTGTAGGTAAAATGTCCTGATAGAATTACAATTTTTGTCAGGAAATATAACGATAGAATTGGAGTATTTCGTCGGTAAAGTTTCCTATGGAATTACAAATTCTGTCGCTAAATTTCCTGACGAAACATGTAATCCCGTTGGTAAAGTTCCTGATGGAAATTAAATATTTGTTGGGAAATTTTACCTATGGAATTATAATTTCCGTAGGTAATTTTAGCGACGGAACAACAATATCTGTTGATAAATTTACTATCGGTATGTTTCGTTCCATTGGTAATGTACCTACGAAATATATCATTCTGTCAGTAATTTACCTATGAAATATAGCACTCTATCAGTAATTTACCTACATAATATTGTAATTCCATCGGGAAATTTACCTATAGAGCTAACATTTCTCACTTTCTACCCAAATTTTCTGTTGATAATCTATTGATTTTTCTACATTTAATTTCTTTAAATAATATAAACTTAATTTATAATATAATGTAAAAGTTATGTTGATTAGTCATATAATATAAAAATTATAATGTACAACAATAAATATCTTGAAAATAACTGTGAATTCATAATTCATAAAAAAACTTAAGAGTAGCAAAACATTAAATACATTCACTTAAGTACCGAAAACATCATAAATCTAAGCTATGCAACTGGTGAAGGTGGATGATATGACTGCTGCAATGAAGCACTGCGCCTCCCCTTCAACTCATCCATCTCATTATGGAGCTGGGCTATGTATTCTATCGACTGTCGCAACTAAGTTGCCAGCATCCTGTACTGGATGTGGAGGATTGCGAATAACATGTGTTTGCAAATAGACCTAAGCCAAAAATCCTTCCACGACGGTCCCTACCACCACTACATGAAGATATGCCTGACCCTCATCAATAGTTTCAGAATTATGAGACTATCGTTCAATATTTTCTTATATTTTGTCCTATCATTATAATTGTTTATGTTAATAAGTGATAATTGTTAACTAATATTATTTATCAAATTAATATTAAAGTATAAATTTTACTTACATTGAATTATCTATGGGTGTTGACGAAGGTCACACCATCATGCTTCTTAGTGTGGAAGTGAAAAAAGAGCTGGCATAATGTAGGCTTCTTGCCCATAAACTTTTCTTACATCAAAATAAAGTGTTATAATTAAGTCAATTATAATTTACAAAAATTTTGGAAAAGTTTTGTCTATTTTATGATATTTACCCCCTGTTGAACAATAAAATTATCTCAAATTTTTGCATTCTAAATTTCATACATCAAATTACATTGAAATCAAATTTCATACATCACATTTCATACATCGAAGTACAAAAATCATAATATAATTGTAAAGCTATCAAGTTTCTATGCATGCTCCTAGTAGGTCATAAATCCTCTAGTGTGTACGGGTAGACTCTCTCCCTCCGCTCCTCCCCTTCTGTTTGCATAATTGCACTCTAAAATGGATATTGCCTAAGGTATTGCCTAGTACTATTGCCAACGACTTCATATTTCTTCAGATATATTAAGAGGTCGTACACCATTATTGTGTATCGAAACAAAAAAGTCTTTATAGCATGCATGAGCTCTCCTCTCCCACATCATAAATAACGATATCAAATTTTGAATCCAAAAAAAATTATTTATGAAAAAAGATTAAAGAATTTAGATAAAATAAAAAAGATTAAAGAATTTATTTTTTGTATCTCATACTCCTGATAATAAAAATCCTTCGTTCCCTAAGAGATATTCTTCCATATATAACCCTCAAGTTCTATCCTCTCTTTGAACTTGGATGAGATATTTCTGGAGCACATTTCAGACGAAACCAACATAATATATAAGCTATGTTAGATCGTTTTCAAATTAAAACCTATAACTTCAGTATAAACCTATGGTGTTATCATGTATTATGAATTTTTAGAATTTCACTCACAAATTGTTAACAATTGTAATATGTAAATTCTTCCATCAACTCCCTTAACTCCAGGCTAGAGCCCGCCTTCTTCATCCGCAACGTTTACCCCTGATATCTCTGTCGATATAGATTCAGATTCTGGTGTGAGAGTAGGGATGTTGGATTGTGTAGTATGCTGGATGGTGTAGCAGTAGATGTGGAATGTGACTCTATAGGGACTATAAGTGGGGAAGGTGATGGCTCATCTGGATGTGCACTAGCTGGACATACAACACCTGATTTTGTAGCATATGTAGAATGTGATGCTTCACATGAATGTGCACTGGCTCCTCCAAATGGTGGTAACTTGAACCTTGGCTACATCATATCCTATTTTCTCTTCTATGACATATTTTTAACCTGAAATTCACATTTTATTGATTATTCCACTAATAGAATAATATAAATTAAATATATAACAATATATTATTAATGCAATAATAAATTTATTCATATAATATTCTATTACTTACACAAATTAATCGCTATCATCACTTAATTATAAATCAAAATCATCATCATCTTTTGTTTGTGAAGAATTAGAATCAAAGTCAGACTCCTCTTCAGATCTCTCACCCTCTATAGATTCCTCATCTTCTCTAGATGAAATTTCAACATATTCATTATTTGAATCGTTCAAAGGTTCATTCTAGTCATATATTATTCATGCATTTATTTCATGAACACCTTCCTGAAACGCTTCAATTTTAATTCTCTTATTTTCTTCTTTTCCATGCAATTCAAAAATACCTCTAGGTTTTACTTTGCAAACAATCAACCAATCTGACTTATCTTGTCTTAAGCTGCGAAAAGGGACATAATACACCAAGGTCGCTTGCATCGCCAACATGAAAGGTTCAAATTGTCTAAATCTTCTTCCTTTTTTTGTTTCAACTAGATTGTATTGGCTATGCACTTTTGTTCCAACATTAGGAGTTGGATCAAACCATTTACACTTCATTTTATTGGCAATGCGGGGTGCTCAATTTCAAGTATCTCAATAATTTTTCCTTAATAATCCATCAATTCTCCCTATATGCAAACCCCACTATTTACTACTGTCATGCTATGACCATGATATTCTGTATGGAATTTGTATCTATTAACAAAATACACATGATACAATTTAATAATTCACAAACACTACAAGAGTTACGACATTTAATGACATTTTTTATGACTAACTATCATTTTGTCACAAATATGAGGTTTTTTGTGGCAAAAATAATTAATTGACACTGCTGTTTGGATTAATTGTGATGATTTATTTTTTTTGTCTCTAATACAATGGTAATTGTGACAATTTAATATATTTCACAAATAAATTATCACTATTAATATATTAATAGTGTCAAATTTTCTTTTATCACTAAATTCTATTACTAAAAGCATATGAAATTTTGGCGGGAATGAATTGTATTTGTGATAAAACATATGTTGGTCACTAATATTTCTACTTGGTGTGATAAAACATAGTTTGGTCACTAATATTTTTCTCTTACTATGACGAAACAGTTTATCGTCATTTGATATTTTACTTTTTGTGACGAAAACTTTTATCAATAAAAATTCAATTAGTTAGTGTCTACTTAATATTATCACAAAAATGAAATTATCACTATGATCACTACTATTCATAATTTTTATGACAAAAAGTTTTATTGTCACGTGATCATCAATTTTTTTGTTACAAAGGTTATTGTCGATATAAACATAACAAATTAATGATAACTATTTCTTGTTATAATAACATAATAAAATTAACCGCTCTAATGATTAATTTTTCATTATTGTACGAATTTTAGGGACTAGGAACTACTTGTCACGATTTTTCTTTAATATTATTATTTGCAAATAAATTTAAATATTTTCTTATAAAATATTCAAACTACATATATTGATAATCCAAAAGTAATATTTTACGTATCAATAGGTATTTGCTAATCATAAATTTGAAATTTCATCAAAATAAAAATAAAAATAAATAAATGTTTAAATTTAATGAAAATCTTGTTTCAAAATATTAAGCAAAACTCTTAACCTATTTAAAATTTTAAAACAAAGTTCTTGTCAATGCTTAATCATTGTCATCGTCTCCTTCTTCATCTTCATTTACTGATTTTGTTTCATCTTCATTCATAAAAAATAAAATAAAAAATAAAAAATATTGATTTAATTCAAATATTGATTATATCAAAATTGGACTATTAAGTCAAACCTTGATCATCTTTCAATTAGACATGATTTTAAATTCGTCATATCATGTTTGGGTTTCAGTTGCATTACATTGTGAATGTGGTTTCTTTATTGTAAATATAATCATATTTATATTTATATTTTTCATAATAATAATTACTATTATTTGCAATTGGAATATAATTTACAGTTCATAATTTAAAAGTCTTTCGTATGATAATAGATTAAATTATTTTTCTTTTAATTTAGGAATAATTTTTATAAGAAGTAAAATCACAAGCTTTAGAGATGTTATCCTTTTGATTAGGGAAAATATATTAGAATTTATATATTGAATTTATTTTTAAGTTATTTATTTTAAATATGTAATAAATTAAATGTATATTAAATATGTGATTCATGGAATGTTGAAGGAAAGTTCTTGAACAATCCAACATTAACGTACCCATAAAATTGTGAACACCAACCACGAAAAGTCATAAAAGCTCGATCAAAATTTTAAATTTGAAATTGACCAATCGAAAGCCAATATCACGAGAAAAAGATAAGCATGATCACACTGAAGTTTATGAGATATTCCAACGTGATCTAAAATCAAGGTTTCAATTAAAATGTTGACGTATTAATATATTTATAGCCAATATGGCAACGTTACGGAGCCATAATCAATAACGCGCAGACAACCATCGAGCCCTAGGCGCCAAACAACTTAGAAACATCATAAAAGTTTGATGATCTCTTTCAAACTCAATTTGACTATCTCGTCTAAATTGCCTTCTTGCTTTGCATTCACAAATGTTGGCGTATTTTTGTTCCTTAATAAAGTCTTATGATATTCGTAATAAATTAGGATATCATACATGTTGATTTTCCATAAGCTAAAGTTAGAATTATGATCAAATTTCTTAATCTTGAATTTGGTTACCATTATAAACTAACTATTTCTAGCTTTAATATCAATTTACTATAAATCAAGATAATTAAAATAATAAGACAAATAAGAAGAAAAACTTGAACGCAAAATTTACGTAGCTTGACTTTAAGCCTATGTCTACGTTCAAAGGAGAAAGTATAAAATTTAATAAAAAGAAAATACAATAATTATAAGAAGAAATATCTCTCAAACTTAAAACTTGGAAACAGTTGGACTCGTAATTTTCAAGACATTCGCAAATATAATTGATAAAATACACTAAAATATTATGTATTATTTAGTATCCGTAATTCTTGCAAAATTAATTTTATGTCTTTCATAGAATTAACGTCTTAAGTGGGCGGAAAGATAAATTAATAGCTTTAAATATTCTGGATGGCAAGTAATATAGGTGGTCAAACGTTATGCCTACGACTGGTCAAGCTTTTATGCTTAATCTTCAAGCGTGCCAAGCGAAAAGCCACTTCAAGCCCATTGGCCCAATCTAATGGAGTCCAGATTTTCTGTCCAATATTATGGTGTCTTATTGTGTCCAATAAATCTCAGCTATTTATTTATGTGGGGTTCGCATGGGGCCCACGTGAGTCTCGCAAGATTAATGGCTAAGATTCTATGAGACAGAATAAGACAAAGTAAAACTGGACAAAGGATCTGGGTGGAATCTAATGAAGGCTACTTCTGTAACAATGTGCCAAAAAGTTCAATCCGAGTTTGAAAGGTCTCGAAGCAGAGAAGAGAAGACGAGAACAGCGATGTCAGCCTCTGCCATATGTGGCTCTCCGATCGTGGTGGTTCCTAAACCATCCTTAACTCCCCCAAAACTAACTTCAATGGGAACTTTTCGGGGTGATGTTGGGTTATTGATAGAGTGCTCTTCCAGGCCACAGAAGAAGGCGACGAAACATCACATAAAGACTAGGTCGAAAAAGACTCACCCTTGGGACATTAGGCGCATACCTACTGTGTATCCTCCTCTGCCTAAATTACCTCCCGAATGTTCGATCGTTTCAGCGGTCGATGCCGCCGATGACGCTACTGCGTCGGAGTCGCTGTCGTCTCCTGCTCTAGAAGTTCCAGTCACAAGTTAGTCCAGTTAGTTATACTTTTAGTGAAGTTTGTAGTGTTCAATTGGCCATTTGGGCCTTGATGTTTACGCCACTTCATGCAAAAACTGAATCATGTTTAAGTAAAGTGCTGGTGGTGTAATGAGCTTACCATCTGTTTGACACAAGTCCTCTGATGAATCCGCTTTAGTGTTTGTTTCTCGGGAAAACATTGTCTTCGTTCTCGGCCTCCTTGTTTCCGTGGTAATTGTTCACTGAACTTCTGCATTGCCCTATCGTGACTTTGTTTGAATGGATGCAATTGAAGTTAAAGTTGAAAAAGGATATGTCTCTTTTGGGTAACAATCTTCTTATCACGACACCATGCCAGATGCTCCATGTGTTAATCTAATGCAGTTCGTTAACTTTCTGCGTCAATTGTATATTGTCTATTTAGCTTGTCTTCTCTGGAAAATCCTCTGAAAATTATGTTGCAAGCGTATGATTAGTCTTGCAGATTTGCAGGTGCCTTTAGTCATGATACGATCCTTTTAAGTATATCATTTATTTTTTTAGTGTAGATTTATTCTTGATCTTGTTGATGGTATGATAATTAAATTAATCACTCATGGTAGGGCATAATTGATATGCTCTGTTGTAGGGCATAATTGACATGCAAGTAATTGCTCAGAGCAAGGCCTACTTGATGCCTACTAGTGAACTAACACTTCCTAGAGTCCATGTTGTTTGGAGGTTACTTTTATCTATTCTTAACATGGTTTTAGGTTTCTCCCAACTTAACCATGTCAAGTTGGGATATATTCACATTTTTTCTGTGCAGATTTATGAAGATTAATTCCTAGTTTGTTACTCAATGTTTCTGCCTCAATTAGAGATTCATCAAGTGTCACAACATCAAATACTCCAACTAGTTATATGAGTTTTATAAATTTATAAAATCTAGAATAGTTAGTATCACTTCTTATCATTATCATTATATTATTATAAAATGTTAGTACTAAATTTATAGCTTAATATTTTATAAACTAATTAATTGGTTCTATTTTTTTATTTATTTTGTAGGAAACTTCATCCGGAAGAATAGCCAAGAAAATTTACCTTAGAGAGTTTTAGCATAAATTAGCGTAGTTGTTTGGGATAATTGTAATAAATATAATTGTCCTGGATATTAAATTTTCCAATTTTATAGATTGGAAATTATAATTTTGTACATTTTGGTGATTTTTATATATTTTTATATATACTAATAATTTTTATTTACTTGTGTGACAGCATCTTGACGCTAAAACTCTGTATCATTTGTGACTTCTATTTTTGGCTACCAATGCAAAATTTTTATTCATTAAGCAATTAAATTAATAATATTATTTGTGACAAATATGAACACATTAGTGATAGATTTATTTTAACATATAATTTTTATTTAGTGACAATATTATTGTAACATATAACTTTCATATTTGTGAAGAAATATGTTAGACAATATGGTCACTAATGCAAATTTTTTTTACCACTATTGTAATTTTATTGTTGAATTGATAGTTTTATTTGTGACAATAATAAACACATTAGTGACAATATGTTTTGTAAGAACAAATTTTCATTTTTTTGACAAAATAATGTTGACACTTTTTTCTTAAAATATTAATAACTAAAAAGTAATGGACACTAATAAAAAAACACAAGTGACAAATATTTTGTCACTATTTTCAATTATTTTAGTAATGATGATGTTGTCACAATAAAATGAAGTACTGTTACGACTTTATTCGTCACTACTTTATATTGTTTGTGTCAACAAACTTGTCATAAATATGTAAAGTTACTATTACCATATAGTATTGTCACATATTCCATAGTTTTTAATGTCAATACTTTTGTCACATAAGTGTTATATAATTGTGACTATTTTTTGAAATTAATCATTATTTTATTAGTAACAGAGGTATTTGTGATGAGAGATGACGACCTTAAAAATAGGACACTATTAATAGTAGTGACTAATATTACTAATTTTAGTGACAACTTTTGCTTTCACTAAAAATACAATTTCTTATAGTGAAAGGTCCTTTCGCAAGATCACATATGAACTTGTTATCTATTAGATTTTCTGAGGCCTACATTAAATTTTTTTATCATATTAAATAGTATAATGTCATTTAAACACTTTGATATGATAATTCAACAATTTCAAATATTGCAAGTGAAAACTTACATATTTGTCGAACCATCGAAGAAAATATCTTTCAACTTCTTTATTGATCTTGTCCTGTGTTTTTTTGGACATTAGCTCGTTTAACTATTCCTCGTATAATCTAAAAGCATTATTATGTATTTTAGTTGTGAACAATACTAACCTAAAAAAAACCAAATAATCAATTTCAAAATTAACTTAAACTTATTGCACGAAAGGTTGAGCCTCATGGCAATTCAATAAAATGTAACCATGAGCAACCTCTATTTCTTCTTCTATTAACATTCGTTTTGTTGAGCGTCTATATGTTCGTCCAAGATATGTGAAAATAGATAAGTTACAATCAAAATCACTTGTTTCTCCCTCATTGTCATTACGAGAAACTTTTCTTTCTCTTATGTGCATATGTGACTCAAAATAATGTGAACAAAATATACTTACTTCCTCCACTAAATAAGCATTACATATCGAATCTTTAACTCTTGCCTTGTTTTTAAAATTTTTCTTTAAGCAATGCAAATACCTACATTACAATTATGGTTATTACAATTATGTGATTAAAACATGCTATAAGTTTTATTTAAATATTAACTATAATTACCTCTTAAACGGATACATCCATTGATAATGAACTAGACTAGCAAGTTTAGCCTCGTGTGCTAAATGTATGGGTAGATGCTCCATACAACCAAAGAAGCTTGGAGAGAAAATCCCTCACAAGATAACTGGAACTTCTCTTTCTAGTTTTTCCATTTCAGTTAACTTTATTTCAGATGATGTTAAGTTTTTGGAAAACAAACTTAATTTTGTTATAGCTTCCTAAACCTTATTCAGTAGCAACTCTCGAAATGCAATTGGAATTAGCCTTTGCATAAACATAGGACAATCATGACTTTTCATCCCAAATAATTTGTACTTCCTTATGTCCATATACCTTATCAAGTTCGAAACATAACTATCGAGAAACTTTATACTTTTCAACATAAAAAACAAAATTTCATTTTTTTTATCCAAAGTGTAACATGCTTTTAAATATTTACCCGTGTGAAGATCTTTATCTAACTAATTCCTTCTACAAAAAAGTTTCAAATCAGCTTATGATTTTGCACTATCCTTTGTCCTCCTTTCAATGTTCATTATGGTGTTGAGCAAATTATCAAAAATATTTTTTCAATATGCATCACATCTAGATTATGACGTATCACATTAGTTTCCAATATGGCAAATCCTAAAAGATATTTCGTTTTCTCAAACCAAAGTTTTTACTAATGCTTCTATTAACTTCTTCAACTTTAAGTTATGTAAGTTTCAGCAACCCTAATTCAACTATCTCTTACAATATCTCTTAACCAGCTTTGTGTGTGTGAGAGAGGGGGAGGGGGGGAAGGTGTTTATACCATCTTATTCTTAATGAAATTTTGTTTATTATATCTAAATGGTTGATCTGGAGAAAGAAATTGTTTGTGGTTGTCAAACTATGATGTTTTGGCCCTGTTAGGAAGACAAAACGCATCAGAATCATTGTCACAATAAGGACAAGCCAATTTTCCTACTGTGCTCCATCCATACAACATAACATATGCAGGGAAATCACTAATAGTTCACATCAAAGCTGATCTCAACAAAAAATTTTGTTTAAGAGACACATCATATGTCGCCACACCAAATTTCCAAAGATGATGCAATTAGGATACCAATGGTTGTAAGAATATATCAATTTTATGTTTTGTATTCATAGGTCTTGACACAATCACTGTCAAAAATATATATGCCACATTTATACACATCCATGGAGGCAAATTATAAGGAGTAATTATGATTGACCATGAAGAATATTGTTGGCTGGATTGACCAAAATATTGGAATCCATTTGTAAACAATCCTAATCTAATATTTCGACTTTCGGCTGCAAATTCAAAATGAGTGTTATTGAAATGTTTTCATGCAAGTGCATCCGATAGATGACTCATTATTTCATCTTCCTATTCATGTTCATTATTCCATCTCATGTGAGATGCAATAACATCAGAGGCATATAGTCTTTGATGTCTCAGAGTTAGCAAGAAATAATACATCCGCTTCCAAGGTACTAATTTTTGTTTCACTGTACGCTTTCTAGGTTTGAACCTAGATTGACCACAAAGTTTGCACTCTTGTAATTCCACATCATCTCCTTGAAACAACATACATCCCAACTTGCAACAATCTATTTTTCAACTGGCAAACTATGACCCCTAATAAGTTTCTTCATATTGTAAAAATTATAAATCATTGTATGATCAGGAGGCAATTGTTCATTATACCAAGCAAAAATTTTATCCAAACTTCGATCATAAATATGTCTTCTAGACTTTATGTTCAATATTCAAGCAATTGAAGATAATTGAGTCATAGTCTCACAATTTGGCCATAATTCTTAGTCAGTTGATTTTAGTAAGTCAAAAAACTTTTTTGCATTTAGGTTTCGTTCTTCTTTAAGATTTTCTATATTTGCCTGAAAGGTATCCAACTGCATCATAAATCATTTGGGGTGTAAGGATTATCAGTTACACCTATATTATTTGTTATAAAACTAGTCCCCCTTAAAACTCATCCACATTTATTAACGAGTTTACTTCATTACCCCTTGAGGTGCTACAAATTAATGGCTCCTCATGTCGTATCCACTCAAAATAATTTGGAACAAACTCTTTTTCTTAACAAATGGAGATTCACTTCATCATTAGAAAGAAAACAAATATGTTTGCGCTTTTTATATGGGCATATGATCTTTGGATGATCAATATATGCAGGTTGAGAACATGCATAGATAATAAAAGCTGAACTCCCTTAACAAACTCAGGATTAATGAAACCATCGGGTGTTAATCATTTATACATCTAAGATCTATTAACATTACTCATTTCTACAAAACTGTTATTTAAAAAAGTGATTTCATAGTTAGATATAATAATCGTTATAGTAGTATCCACATTAATCTTACAGAATATTTAGTCTTCATCGAGTCCCTAGAGTGATGGCTAGGTATAAATCTTTTCATTATTAGATCCTTCATCTCCCCTAAGATTTTACAGGTCTCTGACTATTTCTCCTCTAAATTGAAACCAACCAATCCCACTATATGATTTCACAATTAGAAAACTTAATCACAACCAATTCCACCTTCAATGCTTTAGAGTACTTATAAAAATAAAAAAATTTAACTCCACCTTTTTCTACCAATCTAATTAGTTTAAGGGTGACCTTATCATCAACAAATATGTTCTCACCATCATCAAATTAAAGATGCTGAAAGTGAAATGTTTTTCCATTCTTTAAATAGTTATGATGTTTCCTAATAGAACAAGTACACTTAAGAATAACATCCCACAACCATTGCATTGCTATAACAATAAAACCACCAAATTTAACAGAAAAAGCATTGGGAATGTATGGTGACATTTTGGTAAGCATCATCTCAAAAAGATCAAAACTTGTAATTAAAAAATACAAACACACTAATATCTAAAACATACGCTACAATATTTGTTTTGGATTTAAGGAACAAAAGATTTCTCCTATTCCATAACAAACAGAGGTAATATATACATCATATTCATTCTTTATCTAATTCACTACAAATATCAAAGACCAATAGAAGAGTATCTTATATTATACAGTTGGTATGGGAGCAGTTTTTATGTTAGGAAATAGAACATAGTTAAACGAGAAGATGGTTCTTACCTGCTTTATACTCCAGCAATGAACACCCGGTAGAGAGAGAGACCCAGCGAAATAGTCCTTTAGATTTAGGATACTAAAATTCTGGCACCTAGTTCACCAATTGAAATTGAAAGAAGAAAGACAGTTTAGATTCTGACACCTAGTGCACCAGTAACAATCGGCTCATTTCACTGAATAGTAAAGCCATCCACATTGTAATTCTTGCATTTTTTAAAATGGATTTAATATCTATCTATGTATAACTTGATATATGAAACTTAGGAAACTCTAAAAGTCACATATGAAGAAGAGATGGGACGAATTTTATCAAGTGATGAAGAAGAGACTTTATCATGTGATGGGAAGGATATTATCTTCATTAATAGGAAGTTTATGAAGTTCTTTTATTTAGGGATGTCAAAAAGGGTTAGGCCAAGGGCCGAACCATCCCGGCCCGGGCCAGGGCTGGCCCATTGACATCTCTACGTTTATTTGTGTCAAAGTAAGACAAATTCTTAAGTCTCTTTTTTTTTCTATTCTTAGTTGGGTCTTCTTGTTTCTAGGATGTCATCAAAATTGTTTCAATCATCTTATTATTTATTTTTCTTTATATTGTATTAGTTATATATATATAAAGGAAACAATAAAGTCAAATAAGTTAAGAAAAATGTGTATAAAATAGTGTTTCTTTAATTAAGAAGCTTATAGGTATGTCTTCTAAAGATGGTTTAACACCTAAAGAAGAGAAGGAAAATGTGATCTTCTTTCTTAGGCAATGAAATAATAATTTAAGAAGATGAAGGCAATGTATAATGATGTGACAGACCTCTTAGAGAGACGATATAATCAAATAGTCTAGTTACAAAAGGTACAAAACCCTCATGTTCTTAAAGTGAAGATATGAGAAAAGCATAATCCAACACTACAAGAGAAAGTTAATAACTTTGATCTAATGATGACAATATTGATTATCATGTTGATGGCGAGGAATTTGTAGCTAGAAGTGTACTCAAACCAAAAAGGATGAGATAAGAGTAATGAAAAGATACATATATCATACTATACTATTTTATAGAAAATTTGAGTTTTTCTTTTTGAAGCATTTGTATTCATACATACTTCAATGGTACGTTAAATAAGTTTGGGGAGGTTAAGTTAAAAAAATAGATGCTAGTTTTTTTCCTATTTAGCAACATACATATAAGGTACTTTGTCATGTTCGAAAGACATGGAGACTAATAGGGAGGAGGAGGTTTGCCAGATTATTTTAAATTAATAGGGCTTAACACTTTAGCTAATGATCACTTAATTCATGTCCTTGAACTAATAAATATTCCATTTGCTTCTCATCAGTTAGACTACTATACTAACGAAGGAGGTTTAGCTTCTACTTCTATAATTTTGTAGCATGCTCGACCCAATTCTCAACCTTTAAATTGTAATGCTCATGATACCATTAATGTTACAAATTCATCAATTATATCTATTACTTTAGAGTTAGATGACATTGTTGTGGAGGCTAAGAAAGGTCTAATTAATGTAGAGTATGATTCTCACAAGTTTGCAATTAATATAAGGTATAAACTCTAAAAATGTATCAACAGATTTAAGTTTGCAGCCGGTGTTATTAAATCTTCTACTGTACTTAATATGGAATCCTCATATGGTTTCAAGATTAACACTAGGAGAAAATCAAAGAGGAATAATCAAGTGTTATCCTTATAATCTCCTAAATCTTGATATGAATTTGCTATGTTGAAATGTAAAGGGATTTAACAGCCTTAATAAGTAATGACTAGTTAATGATGACTTGAAGGATTTGAACCCCTTTATATTTTATATTTTGAGAACTAAATTGAGACAAAATGGGACGAGTAAGCTAAATTTTCTTAAACACCCTTAACTAATTATTATTAATCATTGTTCTCATCATTATGGTATGATTGTTATCTCTTTTGATCCTAATAGAGTGAAGGCTTTGAACTCTATAATCACAGATCGTATCTTACACTTGACCTGGAATTAATAAAAGAAAGAAATTGTCTTTATATAAACTCTAATTAAATGGATATCAAGCTTTAAGCTCGATAAATTAACTTTATTACACCTCTTATGATGTGATTTTTTTATATAATTTGTAGGTTTTATTTTATATTATTCCT
>JANKOD010000002.1:5488900-5506192 GCA_026284645.1 Erythroxylum acuminatum | reverse complement strand
ATATTATTATCCATGAATTGTAAGTTTTAGTGACCATCTATAGCCACCAAGTATTGATTGGTCGGTAAAAAATATACATAACTTATATATTGCAACCAAATAATTTTTGGTTGCAAAATGTATATAATTAGCAACCATTTTATTGTGGTTGCTGAGAATTTGGTTGCTGAAACCAAATTTTCTTGTAGTGAATGTACACTAAGTTGTGTATGAACATGTATATTGAAAGGTGGTACTAAGGAGCTAAAATATCATTACTAGACCAAAAACATATATATCAATTATAATTATGTAAAAGACATAGAAATCAAAAGATAAATGAATATGTTTTGTGAATATTTATAATACTTTTTTTATCAATGACAATAGTTTAATGAAAAACCAAAGATTCGATCTATAAAGTTCTTATTATAAGTTATAAGATTGTCATCGAATATTTGACCCAATATATGTTTAATTGAGAATTAAACACATTTTTTAGAATAAGTTTTAAACAAAAATTCAGTTCTAAGAATATGAGAATGCTTGATTTTATTTTTAATTTTAGAATGAATATTGGAATGAGTGGTAAACATTTAGTTCTATAAATAAGAAGTATGTCTAACAGATAGGAGATACCTTTCCACATATGTAATTGTCTCTATGCATGAGTGGAGATTAGACAAGTTTTAAGCAATTTTAGGTAGATGATAAATGAGAGTTCAAGTCTTAAAACCCTAATATTGATGTGAAGTATTCAAAGATATAAAGGGTTATTAGTAATGAAATAACTTAAAGAAATTTTATGTTTATCTAATTTGTCTGAACATGTCATATGTGAGTTCTAAAAAGATAGATTAAATGAGTAAACAAGGGAACTCGAATTTTGTATTAGATATGACTAAACTATCATGTATATAGTATTAGAGGAAATAAATATGATATGCTATGATAAAAAGGAGTCATTACTATGCAGGCTTGCATTACCAACTAATAATGATAATATAAGTCATATTATTAACTTATTTTGTGAGAATCCTTTGAGATTTTATGAATCTCAACTTAAATGCCCTATTTTTTTACTTAGGACTAATTTGAAATGTTTGAATTAATGATTGCTATTTTAGAATGTTTCTAAAAAATCATGACTTGTTCAATATTATAGGACATTCTAGAAAAATAAAATAATTTGATTAAATGATTAAGAAAGAAGGAAGATTGTTATAAAGTTGAGTTTGTTAAGATGTTTTTAAAAGGGTCTACCTTCTACATAGAAGGAAGTAAAAATATAAAGTATTTATACAATAAGAATAACGTCATGATTGATGCAATAGATGATTTAGGGTATAACATACTAAATACACCTTTGAATTGATATATTAATTGAGATATCATATATTCCTAACAGATATATGATATCATATATCCTAATAAAGATTTTAAAATTCAAATTAGTAACGAACAAATAGTTATTTTGCCATAGATATATATAAGATATTTTTTTAATGGACAAGAGTTATGGAAAACGTTAAATAAAATGAAAAGAAAAATATAGAAGAGATTCAGAAACTATTGTTTTAACTCGTAAAAATCTAAATATTATTTATAAATAATTTAGTTTTAATATCGGCAATGCAATTCATGTATTTTCTTGTACAAGATCTAATATTCTTATTATCTTATTAAATATAATATATAATGGTAACTTTTGAATACTGTCGGTAGAGATAGGAAAAGCTAAAGACCGAAGAAATTTGTATAAAAAGACCAAAAGAGAGAAAGACAAATAGATTCAAAATTAACAATTATATGAAAATTGGAGAATGTTGACCGACTTATAGGCTTATGGCTTTGATTAGTCCTAATCTTTGACAAAACAATTGATTCATCAAATACAATTTGTCAAGATGGATTAATATACAAGTAGGAAGCAAACAAAACGCCAGTTCTTTATTTTTCTTCTTTTTTGGCATACATCTACGCATAAAATAAATGTAAAAACAGTAATATCTGATCATTACCCTATTAATACTATATATTATGTATATAATTTATTCTTATAATCTAGTCTAAGTAATACTCAGTCAAATTTATATTTTAAGACAATCGTATGATGGTAAACTAAATTTAAAAGTAGGTTCCCACCGAGTGATATCCAATCCGAAAAAGTTTATAAAGCGAAAGATCTTTGTGAATATTTAAATTTTGTATCTGAAAGAAACAAAGAAAAAGGAATGATCGAGCCTAGTGAATGGTGATAAGTATGGAGGAATTCGAGTCCAATAACTTTGGAAAGAAAACGAGGCACCCAAGGAAAGGGGTAATTATTCTTGTGGCAGACACAGAAGACGTCTGATAGTAGACGAGCACTCCAGGTTTTTAACTCTAGTATTAATTCCACAGTCTAAACAGATAGCTCTGTTTTGTTCCAATGCTAAAATGACTTCTGTTATAGAACTTAGCGCACAATTCTTTCCCCTTCTGCTTTTAACTCTAGTATTAATTCCACAGTCTGGCGGCCGTCCAGGTACAAAGACGAGCACTTAAGAGTTTTATGGGGTTACGGAAGAATATTTTCAGGAAATGTAGGCTCAGGTCATGTTGAAGTTGCTGAAACTTGTTGGAAATTTTGCACGTTACTATCTTCCTGGAAATCTTCTTCCATAACCTGACAAAACTATGAAGAAGTTGTTGAAAATTGTTGAATTTTTTAGTTTAAAGAGGGTATTTGACTTAAAATGATATAATTGTCATTAACTTTAAGTTAGGTTATTTATAGTTATTCCTAATAAAAGAAACATTTTTTTAATAATATGGTTCAAATATAGTTAATTTAAAATTATCATCAAACACATTTGAAGATCGAATACAAAGCTATCGAAGCTTTTAATTTTCGTCATAGCACTAACTTAGACTTATAGGTATGGAAGTAATTTATTTAATATGACTTTGGAAGTATAAATATTCAACTTATAATTTAAATGTACTTAATATATCTTAAATGGAAATCGTACATTAAACAAAAATGGAGGAGACACCATGGCCCACCCCACCCCTAGCTAACCCCATAATGCTGTGGGTGTGTTCAGTCAACGTCTTACATAGACATATATTCAGATCCTTGTATATTATCATAACCTAGCTAGAAAAGCAACCTAATTCTCTAGGCTCGTTCTTCTTCCAAATTGCTTTCAAGTTTTTCCAACTTCATTCAGAGGGAAGTGACTTAGCGACACGAATGTGGCAAAGAATTTTCGAAGAAATTATGGAACTTCTAGACTATAGTCATCGATAAAATAAAAAAATTAAATTGTATTTAGTTCTGCCAGATTATGCTGGGGCTGGATGTTGCTATTCGGATCCATGATCTTATGAGATTTTGGTTGCTGAGTACCTGCAAAACAAAGAAGGCACGTCGGGGGTTATTTCCGGGAAAGCCCCTCCGACGCTCAAGTTAGTCTTTTGAAGAGGTTGTTTGTCACTGAGAATAGAGAAAGCTAGGGTTCTAGTGTCGTTCCTGTATCATGGCGAAATAGTACCTTATATATGGGACACATGCTAGGTTTAGGTCTCTATACGTAGATCTTTACGTTTGCATGAGAGACTAACACCTGTAAATGGGCTATGAACGTATGGATCTGAGCTTGGGTATTGGCCTGGCACAGCCGACCCAACCAGTATTAAACTTCTAAATATACTCTAATAACTCTTATGGTACATAGTATCTTCAATAATCGCATCTCTTGGTGATTATGAATCGTTGTATTTCACCAGGCAGTTAAATGGTTTGTGGAGTTTTTTTAATTTAGAAAGGTATGTAGATAGTGTAGCAACTAAGATAAGTGCAATATTGTATAGATAGATGATACACAACAGTTAGTTTCTTAATATTTATAACCATAAATATTGCCACAGAAAAATGAATGAGCTTATTGCATAGAAAGTTATGATGCATCTTGTATGAGTTTTATATCTTATTTAAGTATCTTTTATTTATAGTTCTCAATTTTATGTTTATTATGTTCATATACATGAAGTATCCAAAAAGAGCAATGGAAAGTATATTATTCCACGTACATCTCTGTATTAGTTTTAGGGAAACTATGGCTACCATTCAAAGTCGTGGAAATTCTACGTTTGACTTAGTGCACCAATTATTGCCAACGGAAATATGAAAAGCATCCCATATTGTCAATGATAGCATCAGTTTAATTAAGTCTTAAGCAGAAAACTAGTACTTATATTCACCGGCGTCTACAGCCACCTGATTTCCACGAACAAACAACGAGTTCCACCATCTAGGAAGTTTCAGTTATCATTCACGTGGTTCATCCTCCCACTCTTCATAATCTTCCAGGGGACGCAGTGGTCCTTTCATTGCCATGCTATCCTTAAAAGTCAATTGATGTCTATCCAACCAACATGGTTGCTTCAAGCTTTATGATTTGCTGAAATAGTCTGAGTCGCACCAGGGCTAAATTAAAACAACAATTTGTAAGGAGTTGGCTAACAGTTTCTTGAAACATAATAAATTGATTCGGTATGAGACTCCAAAAGACCCAGCGTTCAGAAAAAGGGGAAGAGGTTGTTATGTTCGTGAGGTCTTTGAAAAATGTATTTGAGATAAGGAATATTCGTGGTTTTTTTAATGTATTTATTGTTTCACTTGAAGCGTATATATTACCACATATATTTCGTATTTTAGGAAAAAGATGGCTGAATATATATAGCTGCTCGAAGAAGCAATTTACGTATTACTGCAACGTCGTATTCGTGCCCTTGCGTATCTAGTGCAGCTTCTGCGTATTTTCAATGTTCATAATCTTCCAAGGAAACCTCATGGCCCTTTCATTGTGTCCCAGCTTATACATCCTGGTGTGTGTATATATATAGAGCCACTAGTGTATCACCTGAAGCATATTACCTCATATCTTTCACACTTTACCTAAATATCAGAGCAATTTGCATTACTGCAACGTGATGTCGTACTCGTGCACTTGCGTGTCTAATGCAGTTCTACCATCACTACTGCAGAGAACAAAACGGAGGAGAGCAGGTAAGTTCATCTGAACTTTTTAAATATGACAGTCTCATCATTATATGGAGATCTCACGGACATGCACTGCAAATGTATGATCACAGGTCAGTGCAAGCTTATCTCACGCAATGCGAACATGGAGAACCTTGGAAATGAGTATTTGTTTCCTGAGGTAATTGTATATCCATTCTTCCATTGAACAACAGTTGATGAGAGCTATTATTTTGCACTTGGCGATTGAACTGTGCTTCCTTCACGTTGATTTCTATTATTCAGGCTCTGCTGTTTTCAAATTAAAAATTTCATTTGCTTCTCGTCGACTTACATATAACGCTTCTTGATATAGATATTCAAATGGGAGGCAGAACACATTCAAAAGAATCCCAAAGCACAGTTGATAAGACTTGGTGTAGGTGACACCACTCATCCTATACCCGAGATCATAACATCGGCTATGGCTGAGGTTACTACCTGCTGATCTCCATTATATCATTAAACACTAAAACATGCATCTGATATTAGTGCTAATTAATTAGTCTTTTATAAGCTTACGAAAGAAGACTTTGGATCTTTACACTTTCCTCAGTTTTAGTTTTGATTTTTTTTTCTAATTTTCATAACTTAGCAAATTATTTTTTATTTTTTCCGCAATCAAATAAAATATATATGATTTAATTATTTAATATTAATTATTGATAAAAATTATGATTGATATAATACAATTATTCAATTTAATTTGAATTTTTATAACTAGTCTAAAATTTAAAATTAGATAAAATTATTTCTAAAGTTGATAATTATTTAATAAATTTATTCTTAATCTAAAATACTTGAATCTTATATATTTTAAAATATTTATTTATGAAATAATTATTAAGTATAAAATATTTAATTATAAATATTAACTTTTGTTTCAGTAATTTTAATACATATTAAAATAAATATTAGTTTATAAATAAAAATTTACAAGCTTTTTACTTATTTATGTTTATTTCAATAAATATATACTATTTCATTCATATTATGATAAATATTATAAATTAAATTAAAATTATTCTCTTAAAATTTAAATTATAATTTAACTTTTAAATATTATAATTAATAAAAATGTAATTATATTAACAATAATAACAAGCCGTTAATAATTAAACATATTTTTATTTTATTTGAAAAAGAATAGAAAGTAGAATTAAGAGATAGAAACAAAAATTCCCCTTAACCTGTAATGCCTGTTTAAATAACTCCGAACAAAAATATAACAGCCAAGAATGAAAGAAAAGCCTTGTTTAGTTTAGAAATATCACTCTCTGCCAACTCGATGAAGTTAGGGTAGGAACTTGATGTAATAAAACCTTGGTAAATTAAAAATCACTCACATGTGAAGAAGTTTATCCTTTCTAGCACGGTACAAAAAAAAGAGTCCAGATCTTCTGTCCAATATTATGGTGTCTTATTGTGTCCAATAAATCTCAGCCATTTATTTATGTGGGGCCCGCGTGAAGCCCACAAAATAAATGGTTGAGATTCTATGAGACAGAATAAAACAAAGTAAAACTGGATAGAGGATCTGTTTTCCAAAAAAAATAGGTGTGATGCTATTTGTCGGACTTTGTTGAGTTTGGTGTAGGATCTTGTATATGAGGGCTCTCTACAAAAGGATGAGCTTAATTGAATTATAAAATAGCTATATTGTTTTTTTTTCCAGTTAAATTCCAAATACTCTGGCTACACATTTAATTTCATTTTTCTCAGAGAGAAAATTTAACTTATAAATTATTTTCTAATTTATAACAGTCAATTCTATGCTATAGTAACTAATAATAATATTTAATATAGTTCAATTTCAAAATGAGTAATTAAATACAGACTGCTTGAAGAGGTTCTTTGTAATTCTATACCAAGATCAAATTTTGCATCCTGATGTTTATCTGTTACACAATTATTTTGCAGCAATGTTATGCTTTGTCGACTACTCAAGGTTATAAAGGGTACGGAGCTGAGCAAGGAAACATGGTATGCATCTTGACACTCTTTTGGTCTTTGATTTCAGTGCATTACTTTCATAAACAAGAGGAGCGACAAGGCAAAAAATCAAACCATAAGAATTTTAATTAACAGGAACTGAGAATTGCCATAGCAGAGAAATTTTACAGAGATGTGGGTATAAAAGGAGAAGAAATCTTCGTATCAGATGGGGCACAGTGTGATATTTCTCGCTTTCAGGTAAAGTTATAAAGAATTGATTGCACTATTTTGTAAGTTTTGGTAATTATTATTGTCAAATAAAAAATTATTTTTAATTTTATTTATAATATTATTAAGTACTAAAATCTAGGTACAAATGTTACCTTCTTCAAGTTATAATGTTCAATGAAAATTTTAACATAAATTGGACCGGAAAGCTCTAACCCTGAGGACCTATCTATAAATGGCAGATCCTGATGGGGTCTAATGTGACAGTGGCAGTGCAGGACCCCACCTTTCCGGTAATGTTACGATTTAGCCATTAACGAATCCAATCTTGTTTCTAATTCAATAGTAATAAATATTTTTTAGATGCACTTGGATAATTATCATATTCTAATTGTGACAGGCTTACATAGATTCCAGTGTCATTGTTGGGCAATCTGGCAAGATTGTAAAGGAAACTGGGAAGTATGAGAACATTGTGTACATGAACTGTGGTCCAGAGAACAAGTTTTTTCCTGACTTATCTAATACTCCAAGAACAGATATCATCTTCTTTTGCTCTCCCAATAATCCTACGGGTCATGCGGCTTCCCGACAACAATTGAAGCAACTGGTAGATTTTGCCAGGGAAAATAGGTCCATTATAGTTTTCGATGCTGCATATGCTGCCTACATAACAGATGATAGCCCCAAAACAATCTTTGAAATTCCTGGAGCCAAAGAGGTCTTCCGACTGATCGTTATTATTTAAGTTCGGATAATTAAATTTTGTTTCGTGAAAATAATTTGGATTTTTGAATTTGGCATCTGTAGGTTGCCATTGAAATAGGATCATTTTCCAAATTTGCTGGATTCACTGGAATTCGTTTAGGCTGGACGGTGGTCCCTGAAGAGCTGTTGTACTCCAGCGGATTTCCTCTGATAAAAGATTTTAATCGCATTGTATGTACCTGTTTCAATGGGGCTTCGAGTATTTCTCAGGCTGGAGGTTTGGCTTGTCTTTCTGAGCAAGGTTTTCAGGTAACAGCCGCTATTATAATAGGATCAACAAAAGTTTCTTTTAGTGAAGATTAATTAATAGATCCTTTCAATACTTTTTACTAGGCTTTGAACAAGGTGGTCGACTACTACAAGAAGAATACCATATTACTGGTCGATGCACTTGAATCACTTGAATTACAAGTTTATGGTGGCAAGAATGCGCCCTACATATGGGTACACTTTCCAGGGTCGAGTTCTTGTGATGTATTCAATCAAATTCTTGAGAGAGCTCATATAGTAACTGTACCAGGAAGAGGATTTGGTCCTGGTGGTGAAGGTTACATCAGGATAAGTGGGTTTGGGCGCAGAGAGGGTATATTAGAAGCATCAATGAGGCTGAAGAAATATCTCAAATGATGATAAGTTCTCCGAGATATCGATAGTTGATTGGAAATGTGCATCTCATTGTGTGCATGCCAGTAAGATTACGACAAGAGGAAAAGGGGGTTGTTTTCAGTTTGCGTGGTCACCAAGCCAATTAAATATGACCTTCCCCGAAACGATACTACACCACTTGCCACTAAATTCCCCTGTTTCTTTCCTGTCTTGGCAACTCTTGTTTGGATAGTTTGGAATAATCAACCTCCTCCTCACTTTAGTTCGAAGAAAAGAGCACGTTCTACTTAGACATAAAGATTTTGAAAAAAATGCTTTTCCTTTCGTCTTAATAAGATTCTGATGTAGGATTTACTTTTATTTCTCAAAAAAAAAAAAAGATTCTGATGCTCATTAAATGATTATAAGAAAACAACCTTTCATTTCAATCTTGTTAATTAATGTAACTTATCATTTTTTTTCTGTGATTGGTGGAGTATTGTTAAGTAGGTTATGGTATTCCTAAAATTCTATTATAGGCTTTTAAAATATAAATTATATATGAAAATAATAAAATATATTATTTAATACATATTTCAAAGATTATATCTGCAGGTTTATTAATATTAAAAATATAAAATTATATTATAAGTTTTATAAAGTTATGGAAAGATATTCCATAAAATGTTGCCATCCAAGTAGGCAAGGGTAGATTTCTTTCCACTAGTCACTGCATGGCTATAAAATGGACCATATTCAAGCCCTCGTAAGCCATAGCAGTGCAAACTTACCAAGTACCCAAACCTATAGTACTTGCGACAAGTTCGATAAACAAATTTGAAGCCATGTCTACTCCTGGATATAGCTTCGCTGAAGTGCAGGTGTTGAAGAAGCAACAAAAGGAGAAACTGAAGAAAATGGAAGAAGAAAAGGCCAAGATAGAGGGAGTTGAAGTGAAGCAGCAAACTGATGGTTGTGCCTCACAGATGGTTCATAAAGTTCATCCTGAGAGAGCAGCTATTTCGAAGGATGATGATGCAAAAAAAGCAGGAAAAGCTAGCGTAAAGGATTAAGGAAATATATATGAACCGAAGGTATAGAATATCCTTCTATAAATAAATTGGAGTGCTTAACTTGATGTCACTTCCATTTCACTCTAGTGTTGATGATGTATTAGTATATAGATTAGCCTGGAAATGTGCGACAGGCTTCCTGTTTCTTCATCTTCTCCTTCTTAACTTCAGTGCAATTACAAGTACGTGCAACAGTAAGATTCCATCCAATATGCTCGCACTCTACTATTATTCCCTTTTATTTGAGTTACAGATCGTCTTCCATTCCGAGCTACAAGGCTTGCATACATGTAGTTGGAAAAATCATTAATATATATGAATACTTATCGACCTCCCTCAATTAGAGATTAAAAGAAAAATCCACCTAATCCAAAATTATCCGATAAATCCGTTTTGATTAGGATCAAATTTGATAATTTTTAAAATCTAAATAAATTAACTGATGAATCCATTTTAATTGAGATCAAATTTGATTATTTTTAATTCAATTTATTATAAAAATGAGTTTAATCCAACCAAAAATTAATAAATTAAATTATAATTAGTTAAATTCCATTTAACTCAAAATTAATAAGTTAAATTTAAATTAGACTGAATTCAAATTTAAGTTAGAATTTAAATTCAAATATTAAAGAGCTTGACTTTTATTAGGCTGGTTGTTAACTCTATGACTTCCACAATGATTATAGTGATAAATATTTAATTTAAAATATATTTGGAAACAAAAAAAACACTAAATTCTACAATAAAATCCATTTGGAAGAAGCTGGATATTTTCAATTCAATTTCTTCATACTTCTAATACACATTTATGAAAAGGTTCTTCCACTTATGAGCTATTACTAAAGTACTGGTGTAGTGGTTGACTTCTACTATTTAAAAACATAATCAGTATTGAAAAAAATAAAAAAAAGCAATAATGAATGTTCTAAAAGTTTGAAATCAATATTAGGTTGTATGAAAATAAAATTCAAAAGAAGCTGAAATAACTATCTGTTTTTTAAAAAACAAACTTGAATTTAAATTTAATTTTTTAATATTCGATTAATTATAAAAATTCAGACACAAAATCTGCGTATAAAATATGTTTGATAGGCTTTGTACTCGACTTGGACCCAAATATTTTTGAACTTAGCCTTGATTCATATGATGTTAGGCCCCCTGTAACAAGCCCATGACAAAAGGGTTTCTAAGCAGTCAAGTCTACATATAAGAATTCTTGTGTCAAATCATAACTAATAAATGCGATTAGATTGAGTTGTAATTAACAAACGTGCTACAATGTTTCTGCCCTTTATTAAGAGTAACCACCTGTTTAATTCAATGGTTGAAGTATTCCAGCCTTCTTGGACCATTTGCACCATTTCCTATATTCTTGACCTTTTCCTCTTCTCTATTCTTGACCGTCGAAGCCATAACTAATATCTGAAGTTGCACATATACTTTCCCTTGTCAGTTCAATAGCATAGGTTCCTATTAAATTCGCTTCCACGACATCAAGTCACATCCCTCAGTCTTGGCCTTCAAGAAACTTTGAAAGTGGTCCCCAATCGCATGTCTAGGCAACTTCGCTTCCTACCACTACAGTCACCTTCCACGCACCTCCACCTCCTTGCTTACGTAACCTGGGCCGCCAACGTTGAAACCGACATTCTTTCCCCACATTTGCTTTCGTAATCCACCCTCAAAATTACTAAAGAAATAACACACCACCACATTAGTTTTTGGAATAGAGGCGGCGATCAAGAATTGAGCAGAAATAGTTTGGCCCACCCAATTCACTGTGGTGCTTGATCACCAAGCAAACGCCGCCCAATCAATGTCAGCATTTACATACGGACTTTCCACACAGCACAAGCCTATATAAATGACGCAACTCCTAGTGCTTTTCCTCATCAACTCTTATTTTGCAATACTTGTTCTCGACTAACTACGCATTCCAATCTTATAGTGTCTCTCTTGGTTCTGATACACTAAGTTTTTTGGTTATGGCAAGCGGGTTTGCAGGGGCTAGTCTCGCGGAAGCATATGTGATGCGAAAGATACACAAAGAGAAGATGCAGAAGAGTATGACGATGGGGACCGAGCGAAAAGAGAGTACTGGTCAGGGTGGCAATGGAGAGCAAGGGAAGAAATCTGGTGGGTGTTTCTTCTGGACATCGACGAAGAGTCGTCCGGCTAAAGTTTCCTCGGTGGATTGTGATTCGCAGCTAAAAGAAAATTGGAGTTCTAAAAGTTAGCTCGCCACGAAGAAGAAGAAAGAAGAAAATTGCTAACAGTGCACTGTTAGCTGTTTTATGTGACTTACTTTTAGATTTATTTTAATGAGTGAAGTCTGAATTCTGAATTTATTAATTTTATTTATGTAATTTGTCGTTCCGTTGTAAATAAAAAATAAAAGAAAAAAATTCGAACTCCGTCTTTTTTTGTTTTGTTTATGCAATAATTTGTTGTAAATTTAATATTTCTCACGTAAATTCCGAATAAATTAACAATTTATAAGACTCTTATTCTTTACACTTTGTTACTCAAACTATAACTTTTTAATTATAAAAATAATAATCTTATCGATTGCTATAAGAACCGGGTTCATAAATTGCTATTAATTGAATATCCTATTTAACATTTTAGAAATGAATCAAATCTTGAAAATAAGAGAGACAACTTTTTGACAGATATTCAAGCTTTAGTTTCTGAAACCACAAGAAGTTCCAGGAATATGTAGCTTCTGGAATGTCGAATATCCATCCAAGGAATAGTTTGAGACTAAAAAAAAACCTAACTTAGAGAAATTGCAGCGCTTCCTCTATGTCAGCCTGCAAGAGCTTCTGGAGAACAATTGTCCTTCAATCATCAAAGCGAGCGATCTAACCATGTGTTTGTTCCTCACTTTTTGCTTTGTCTTATATCCTAAAAAGATCTTAAAATTTTAATTTGCAAGCTTCATTAAAAAAAGAAGAAGAAGAAGCGAGCTCCTGAAAAACATGGAGGAAGTTTTTGATGAATGTGACGTTCTCTTTTAGAGTTGCCATGTTGGTTGCGGCGCTATACTTTGATGGCCTCATATCCATGCCATCTGCTAACCTTAATTTAAGCTCAACTAAATTGCCACTTCTTGTTGTGCATTGTTCATGTATGCTAACCTTATCTGAAAATATATTTTTAGTAAATTTTGAACTTTAGGTTGAATTTGGTAGGTATCATTTGAGTAGAATTGTACCATTTATAGTTTACATAATCACGTGTTGTTACAAACTTAGTTTAATGTAGCTATTATTATCATTATTTAATAGTGGGATTAGTTGCTAAGGAGGTAAGCGTACCCAATTAATTGAACCTCTTTAAAAATCTGTTTATGTGTGTGCTTGTTTGTTTATATATGTATATGGTTACGGTTATTTGTGTTCCTAACGTGCTATAATATAGTATTGGGTGGGCTCTTAGCTAGTGTATATCATCTCATGGGAATAAAGTGTGATATAGATGTAACCAAAACAAGTATATATAAAAGTAAATGTTCCAACGAAGAATGCTAGAACTACCAGAGATTTTTTGAATCATAATGGATGCCTGCTCAATTAAAAGGAAATTATGTAGAGTTTTACAAAATTATTATGAAGCCAATGCACCACTATTGCTTAACATGTCCACTTCCAGTAGCATATGAGAGTATAATTGAAGATCCCAATCCAATCATTTATCCAAAACTAGAATGAGGCCTATCCTATTCATCAACCATGAGTAGTTCCACCAAAATTCTATTCTTGCTTCGTACTATTACTTAATAAAAGGTATTAGAGCATGTTTGTGGCAATAATAACTTTAGTTGTAAAGTTTGAAGTGGAAAAGATCAATAAAATTGAGAATTTTGGATTATGGCAACTAAGGGTGAAGGATTTATTAGTGTATCAAGGCATGCTAAAAGTAGCGATGGTAAAAGGGTTAGGGCCCGGTTGAAGTCAAGGGGCCAGGCTCAGGTTGCTTGGAACCAAAAATGAAGTCATTTGTTTTAAAAAAAATAAAAAAAAATTAGGCCCGACAGCCCAAGCCTGCCTCAGGCATCCTTTGGGCCAAGCAACCCCAAGCCTGGGCTCGAAATGATAGGTTAGGTCAGGCTTGGGCCTGGGAGTGCTATGGGAGAATAAATTGGAAAACGTAGATGAGCTCAACTAGAAAGAATTATATGCATGAATAGTTAGAATCGTACAATTTTATCTGACAAACAAAGTCATGTACCATATCATGGAGATTGGATCTCCTATAGAGATATGGAAGAAGTTGAAGAGGATAAATATAAATTTATCTCATAATTAAGTTGTTATTTGGAGAGAGACAATATAAGTTGAAGATAAGGGGGGTATATCCGAAACAACATATCAATATGTTTAATTAAAAAGTCCACAACCTGTTAAGAATTAAGGTGACTATTGTGGACAAAGAAAAAACAATATTTCTGCTATATCTATCTTTTGATCATCTAGTGACCATACTCACATTGTGTAAGGGAACACTTGATGTACAAGACATAACTACTGCATATTTGGCTTATAACTAACAGTGATAAAATATTAGTTAAGCTCTCAACTTTTAAGGGAAACCAAGATCAAAAGAGGAAACAAAACAATGATGGCTCATCCAAGAGGAATTCTAAATCTAAATTCAAGGTTATAAATCCATTATAGGTTATAAGTGCGATCAAACTGGATATATCAGGAGAGACTATTCAAACAAGAAGTAGAATATATACTAATATTGTGTAGAATATGAATTAGATTGCAGCAACATGCTTTACATTTTAACCAGCTAATTCAAGACTTATGGAATTTGGATATAGGATGCTCATACCATATGACACCGAATAAAGATTGGTCTAATTCATACATGTTAGGTAACTTTGAAATTATCCACTGGCAGATGATTAAGTTTGTGAAATCATGAAAGTATGTCATATAAGGATTAAGATGTTTAATGGTGTTGTTAGGACATTGTGTGATGTTTGATATGTATCAAATTTAAGGAAGAACTTGATATCTTTGAGCACCTTGCATGCGAATAATTATAGATATAAAATCGATAAAGATAGCATTAAGGTGGTAAAGAGTGTGACAAATATGATGAAAGGGCCAAGACTGATAGAAAACACCTATAGACTAGTAGGGAGCACGACTATAGGTGGAGAGGTTAGTGAAGTCAAGTCAGATAATGACAATACTAAATTATGAAGCATATTTTTAGGCCATTTTAATGATTAAGAATGATAAAACTTTATAAGAGGAGCTCACTGAAGGGTGTCAAACATTGTAAGTTAAATTTCTATAGGGTTTAGGCACTTGGTAAATAGTTTAACATGACATTCAAGATAGATAAGTTCAAAACTAAACGAATTATAAACTATACGCATACTGATATGTAGAGTCTTACTTGATAGTTATCATTAGGTGAACCATATTATTTTGTGACATTCATTAATGATAATAGGAGAGCATAGGTATACTTTATAAAGTAGAAATCCAGTCTTTGCAAATTTCAAAGAGTGGAAGGCTGAGATGAAGAATCAAATATATAGAAAAATCAAGTACTTGAAATTAAACAATGGTACTGAGTTCATGAACTTACAATTCTAGAAATTATGTAAGGAGTATAAGATTAAGAGATATTACATAATATAAAAAAACCATAGGAAAACGATGTCTAGGAGGGGATGAATAGATCTATAACTAAAAAATCAATTGTTTAAGGTTGAATACAAGGTTATCTAAATTTTTTTGGGCCAAAGCAATAAGCATCGTGTGTTACCTTATTTATAGCTCACCACAGGCATCACTAGATGAGATTGTGATAGAGAAAGTATAGACATTGAATATGGTAGATATTTGAAATTTGAAAAATATTTGGGTGTCTTACATATATTCATGTTTCCAAAGATGAGAGAGCCAAGGTTGATCTAAATTTGAGGAAGTATATCTTCATTGAATACCTTAAAGATATGAAGGAATATAAGTTCTGGAACCCAACATAAAAGAAAATAGTGATTAGTAGGAATGTAGTATTTTATGAACATCAAATATTGAAGAAAACATATAGAGATGATGTGATAGGCTTGACAAAGACCAGTATTAAGGTGGTACAAGTAAAGGTAGATCGACGTATAATATAAGTGAAAGATGTTGACAATTCTAGCTTAGTATATAGAAGAGGAATGTTAGAGGAAGAACAACATTATAGTATAACCAAATATAGAGCAAGATGTACTATTAGGCCATTAAATATATAATTTTAAGAAGGCCCGATATCCATTACACTCATAATAAGTAATAATCTAACCACTTTTTTAGAAGACTATGAATAATTAGGAGAATGATAAATGAGCGAGAGTTATAGTGAAGGAGGTATGGTCTTTATATATGAACCAATATGAAAGTTTGCACAGTTTTTCAAAAGGAAGAGACTTATAGGGTGTGAGTGGGTATACAAATAGAAGCAAATAGTAACAGAAAAACGAAGAATAAGAGTTCAAGACTTGATTGGTAACAAAAAGATGTGCATGATAGAAAGAGATTGGTTATGATGAAATTTTCTATCTAGTGATTCATTGTACTTCCATCAAGATTTTGATGGTGTTAATAGCCACTTTGGATATACAAAGTAGTGGATATAAATACAAATTTGTTTAATAATGACTTAAGGAGAAAATTTACACAATATACCCAAAGAGTTTAGTCAACTAGAAAGGAGCATTTGATTTGTAAAATTTAAAAATTTCTTTATATGTGAAGTAGTTTCCAAGGCAATGATACAAAATATTTAACTCCTTTATGATTCAAATTGAGTATAGGAGATGTGAGTATGTTTCTTGTGTTTAGGTTAGGAGCAACGACGGATCATGTATTTTTATGCTATTATATGTGGACGATATATTGATTGCTGCACAGAATATGCACGATGTGGACGAATTAAATACCTTGTTAAAAAATCAATTTGAGATGAAGAATTTGGGTGCTATCAAGAAAATAGTAAGGATGGAGATTCAAAGTGATAAGAGCTCTAAAAAATTGTGGTTACCTAAATATTATTGAGAAGGTGTTGGACATATTTGGATAAGCAAAGCTAAACCCGTAAGCACTCTATTGATAAATCACTGTATACTTTTCCTAAATCAATGTCCAAAAATAGATGCATATTTTAATGATATGTCTAAGGTACTATATGCTAGCATTGTTGGATGTTTATTGCATGCAATAATTTCTACTAAGCTAAATTTGGCTCATAATGTTGACCATGTCCAAACCTAAAACATAACATTGATAAATAACTAAGTAGATATTTAGGTACTTAGACATACAACAAGCAATGATATTGTATTTTACAGTCAATAGGGTAATCCTTTGATTGTGTGAAATATTATTCAGATTATGTAGAAGATTTAGATAATATCAGGTCTACTATAGTGTATGTATTTACTCTTCAGGAGGACTTATTTGTTAAAAATCAATGTTATAGTCTATAATTATAACACCCACATACCCCTTGGAAGGATATATGAACGCCATACAAAACAATACAATAAATCTAAGCATAGGAAAACTTCCAGTAAACAATTCTGGCAAACATACATTAAATTACATAGTACTTAACACAACTCGCTGAAAAATCCAA
>JANKOD010000002.1:5447842-5457863 GCA_026284645.1 Erythroxylum acuminatum | reverse complement strand
AATTGTTTGTATATATTTCTATATAAATGAAAATAAAAATAAATTATTTTTATATATAATTCACATAGAATAGAATAAAATAAAATAAAATATATTAAATAATTAATAATAATATTTTATATAATTAATAATAAATTGTATACAATTAATAAGAAAATTTTTATTAATGAAAATAGAAAATATGTAAAAAAAAGTATTTTTTAATGGTTTGTATGTATTTTTATTTATATAAAAATATAAATAAATTATTTTTAAATATAAATCACATAAAATAAAATAAAATATATTAAATAATTAATAATAATATTTTTATATAATTAATAATAAAATAACAAACCTCTTACAACAACCATTTTAATATAAAGAATATAAAAGTCATTTATTATACATTACATTTCATTCTATCTATCTTTCAAAAAATATTTCATTATTTTACATTACGAACCCTTCTATCCCTCCCAAATAACTTTTTACTATATTATATTCTATTACATTATAAATTGTTCCTTTCTTTTCTATTCCATTATATTAATTAACATCTAGCTAAACAGGATCTTAAAAAATAGGAGCTGTTCTCTCCTAGTTCAGTGCCAAATTCCAAGTATAACTTAATTGTTCATATCCAGAATCTGAGACAAATGATAAAAGGGTTTACGTAAATGAATTCATTCTTCTTTTCTTTTCGTCAAATTCATTATGAAATTACTGGAAATCCAATGATTTTGATATATATCGACACTAGTTGTAATAATGTGTGTTTTAGCAGGCTACTTATAGCGAAAAGAGCATTACATGCATGAATGAATGAATCAGCGAAAGTTGGTCACTTTTCATTGAAAAGTCACTGGTATTATGAACAGAGAATAAAGCACAATCTATTCCCTACTCAGACCTAAACTCTTCAAGTCTTGAATTGTGCTACAGCCTCCGAAAGACGAAAATAACCCAACTAAAACAACCTAATTAAGCTCATTCCTGATCAACATAAGACGCACTTCATTATGGATCTCACAATCAGATGGATTTCCGATTCCTCCCCTCCATCGCTTGGTTTTCGATCTTTCTTTGATCTAACTATGAACAGGCCTTAAAGCTGATACAGGAACCCCAAATATACATCTGGGGCTTGTAACCGGACTGTCGACAAACTTCAAACACTTGCCTGAAACAGCATTGCCTTTCCCATTTCCTCCAATTCCACCATTCTCAATGTCCAAAGGATGTATCTTTTGATCGTCATGCACAACCTCATCCTCGTCCGTAAATGTGAGATCATCACTTCCAACATCATCATCATCAGAATTATTCTCGTCTGTAAATGTTAAACCTTCCCCATCAACATAATTATTTTCATCTGTAAATGTGAGATCATCACTTTCAACAGAATTGTTCTCGCCTGTAACTCCAAGTTCCTCACTATCAACATCATCGTCGTCAACAAAATTCTCGTCTGCAACAGTTATGTCTTCGCTATCGGACTCACCATAACTCTCAGTCTCTTCTCTTCCGTCAGAGGCATAATTACAGAAAACATCATTGTCCAGTGGAACAAGATGCAATGTGAGACGACCATTGGATCTATGAGCCTTGAAATACTCATGATGCCTCACTTTTTCTTCTCTGAGAATCAACCTTCCATCACTGGTGTAGTATCTCTTCAACACCCAAGGCATGCGACAAGGCAAGTTCCCTGTGCGAGCAAGCAATGTTATCGGAGGAGGAAGCTCGCTATTCGTCCTCGACAACCATCGTTTGTTACGGCGTTGAACGTAATTCCGGTGACTATAGCTCTGTTGTGCGAGAACTTCCTCATTATAATTGGTTTTGAGATCAAGACAGCTCTCCACCCCAATGTAGTCACCAATGAGAGTAGAAGATGGTGGGGACGATGAGACGCAGCTAGAAGCCAGAATGCTTGAACCCATAATGCTAAAAGTACTATCTTTGTCAAGAAGAGAATCAATTAACTTGAGGTTCTTGTAGGGACTAGTGCTGGTTTGTGATACAGCTGTGGGGTGGTAAGCTAGCATTCGGCTTCGGTAATCGGCCGCTACTACAAATACATGGAACGACTTGTCTGTAATGGTCTATAAATACCAGCGGCTCACAAAACAACTGAGAGAGAGAGAGAGAGAGGCGAGCGTATGTTATCGAGAAGAGCAGTATTAAAGAGAGTGACAGGTAGCAGGCAAAGACAGCTATTACTAGTGACGTCAAGATTTGGTTTTATACTTGTGGATCGAAAACATTCAAAAACTGCTACCGCTAGTAAGTTGCCTGTGGAAACAGAGAGCAAAAGAATTAATAAAAATTGTTACCTTCAAAAATCATAAGCATTTTAGCTATAAGATATCACCAAAGGAGTTAATTTTCAGGATAGGTAGATAAATACTAACTAGCCAAACATACAGCCTGTAGCCTGCTAATGTATGGAGCTCTATTGCAGTTCCAAAACTTGATGCAATTAACTTCTTAGCAACTATATCAAGATAAAGCGTCGTCATCATGAGCCATACACCCACCACGAGGTCCACTTGCCATATTAAATGGACGACGTGAATGGAAGTCTTAGGAAGTTTGCCAAATATGCTATCCACGTAATGTGCTAAAGAAAGAATATCACAACAAGGCATGGGAGATTGAAAGCTGTATAGACATATATGGCTCGACATTGAATAAATTATCTGTACGTACGTAAAAAATTTATGAATATTACTTAAAATAATTTTTTATACATAGTAAAATTTATGTTATTATATTTAAATTTTGTTACTTAATAATTCACCGTGCTAGTTTTGTGATCTGCATCATTCATATCTTGTCGATATGTCTCATTTGTACGTGGATTTACCGGAAACAGTCTCTCTACTATGTAGAGGTAAGGTTGCGTACTATCAGACTTTCCTAGACCCCGCATAATTGCGAGATTTCAGACTGGGTGATGATAATGATGATATTTAAAATGATTTAGATAATAAATAACTCTTATGATTATGTTACGGTTTGATCTAATTGCAAGGTATGAGACTTGAATCTCATATTGGTTAAATACAAAACTGATATGAAATTTATAAGGGCTTTAGGTTCTCTACCCTCATAAGCTAGCTTTTGGGGTGTGGCTCTCCTAAAGTCCTTATCAGATTAATATATAATATTTAAATTATTATGATACCTTAACATCAACTAAATGATAATATTCCTACCAAAAAGGTTTTAACCTTTTTTTATTATACATGAGCAGTTAAAAGAAAATAATTCTAGCATAACCAATTAAGTCATGAATATCACCTGTTTTTTTTTTAAAAAAAATTTGTAAGAAGTTTAAAGATCATAGAGTTACTAGTCTACATTCTGCAACTTGATACCTAAAACTCGATCTAGAATGTTATGAATCTACTTAGCCAATAGCCATAACCGGTTAGCATTTACTTCCAACTCTCTAGGGTTTTGATTATGACTTGAATCCTAACAAGAACTTCACCGATATTAAAGCAGACAAAGAAAGGACATACAACTCCAGATACGTTTACTTCATCAAAATGCGGCAGTGACAATTCAAATCAGTGCAGCAAAACTTTTAAATCTAGAAAGGAGATAACTTTCAGTATCATTAACATTGGAGAGAGAGAGAGAGAGATGAAAACGATAGGACGAAGAAGAAGCAACAGGAGCTAGAAACATGACACACCAGAGTCAGATTGTTGATATAAATATGCTCACTAACAAACAATGCCAATATATATGATTATGTTCTATAGATCACAATCTCCAAAATCAACACAAAAGTACATACATGAACAACACAACACGAACACAGACAAGAAAAGAAAAAGGAACATATGTTCATTCTAGAAGATGAAGAATCGGAGTAAAGTAAGATGAACTTACGAAGATCAGAGAAGGATTAAGGAGGAGGAGTGTCAAAACAGAAAGAGGAAGATGACGATGAAAGGGAATAGGACATGATCATGAGAATGAAAGAGCTCATTGTGGGGCATCATGATCTATACCGATCTCTTCCCAATGCAATAAAATCAGTTATTAACTTACAATCGAAGATAGAGAGAGCAAGTACAGAAAAACAGAGAAGTACAACAGCAATAACCGAAGAAGACAACTCACAACGCGAGGACATATATGGAGAGACAGCAACGCGGACAAGGCAGGCATGTACAAACACACCCCCTTTTCCAGATTTTATTCTCATCTCATATTATCCTCCAACATCACCACCTTTTAATTTTTCAGTTTTATATCTTATTCTTTTCCCATGAAAAAAAAAATAAAAAAGGAGGTTTTCCCCTTCCATTTTTAGACACTAGTGGGGATTGACAAATCAAATTACGCTGTTCTTTTTACCGGAAAAACAAAAGTACTAATTTGCTCTACAAGTCTTAATGCTGCCTATTTTTAGGCGGGTTTATTGGATTATGATGTCAATTAAGTCGGTCTTAGCCAAGTAAATATCCCTTTTGCTACCGTAATTTTAGGGTTCATTTATGAAATCTGGATTCAATTAATTATTTTTCTTAAGACTTTTTCAATAACCCATTTCTTATAAGTTAAAGTAAATTAGAGCTAAACGAGAAACAAGAGCAAATAATCCAAACAGGTCGCTGCATAGGATGTCCCAAGAGGTTAGGTTTGGAAAGTTGTGTGTAAGATGATATTTTCGCTGCATGAAAACTGTGCCAACTCATATTTGAGGTGGCAACGAACCATATAGTGCTAGTTGTTTTTTTTTGTTTTTTTTTTTTGAAGATACCATATAGTGTTTGTTAAAAATATTTTTAAAATACCTTTACAAGCAACCTCACCTATCCTGTACATCTTAAGTTAACGTTTGCCTCTTTATGTAGTTTGATTACTCACTCACGCTAATTAATTTCCTTAGCCTATGGTCTTGCTTCTCTTGTTGTCTTGGCCAGCCTGTGTTGGTGGAAGGTGACTAGGAAATTCATAGTCCCAGTATTCTCTTTGTTTCTGAGATATGTGCTAGGGCAACCTTTAAACATGTCTGAGATGAAAGAGTTCAATTGCCCTCCTTTTTGACTACCACCAATCCCTCACCTGATACATACATTTCATTGATGAGGATCAATATCATCCCTCTTTATCCGGACTTAAAGAATCCTTTTTCTAAATTGCAGGCGTCAAGCTTAATACGATTTGATAATTTCAAGGGGAAATAGAAGTAGAAGACCAAAAGTTCTAAGCCAGCAATAATAGAGAATGATCATTAGTCATGCCCCGCAATTGCTGACACGATTCGGATCCGAAAACTATTATAGTCAAACTTTGAAGGATCCCAGTAATAGACAACACGAGTTTTCCTTGTCTATTTCTGGTGATCAAGCTATAAGGAACTGATTGATAAGGTCTGTCTCAATAAACAGGATAGTCAACACTTAGCAAATAGTTGCAGTTTGACGGAAAGTATCATCTCATTTATTAAATGGTTTAGGTTCGTATCACAGAGAAGTGCTGATCTAGTGTCTTTTGTTCATAGTCACCCCTTTGGAAAATATGTCAAGTGAGAAAAAGAAGAAAGAAACAGCTCGGACAAGAAAACACAGTGAACTTGTATCGATAATTGGAATGCACGACACATGAAAGAACTTCCCACGTGCCCTTCGCGCATCAACATTGTCCAGAAGCACATATATCATCATTCTGAACTCTCTTTAATCATTTAAGATGATATAGCCATTGCACATATATCATCATGGAACCCTAGTTTGTGATACTTGATACTCAATATGTCTTAATCCTTTACTCAATGCAATTATTTTGATTGATTTATTATTATTTAATTATGTGTTTTATGTATGTTCTAATATATCCGAAATATTAATGCATGATTTGATTTCATATAATTGAGACTGAGAATTACTTTGTACGAATAGATCTATTATAATTGAAAGGAGTTTATTACAATCCTAAAGATAGGTCGACATAAATCCTGTAGATTACAGTTAAACCTATTAGTAGAATTAACAAATCTATAAAGCAATCCTAAGGGTTTTAACTAGAAAGATTTCTATCAATCAACTAATGGATTTATTATTAGTAGTATCGAGAGAGTTATTAACATGAAATAGGAATTATCACAGTTCAATAACCAATGAAATAGTTGCATGATAAAAGGTTAATTTTTTTTATGATTTTTAGGAGGATTCATTACCTGGACACTAATCTTTGATATTAATTTTTCAAAGTAATTTCCTTTCTCTCATGCGTTCATTATTGCTGCAATTTTAATTTATTTGTTTAAGTTTGATTTTTAATTGAAAACCAAACATCCAATTTGTAGGCTAGATAATAGGAGAAGGGTAATTACTAATACTTACTATCTTCGTGAGATAGACCCATACGTGCCTGTGCTAGTTATAGCTTTACCGTGCACTTGCGGATAATTTAAATATTGATATAACATAAACTATTAATCAAGAAGCATTGATTCTTATAACCTTTTGTTAGTGAAAATTAACTCATATTGGCATTTAGATCAACGTCTTCATTTAGAATCATCTCTTATTGTCTCTTTAGCTAAATTATCAATTAGTCTTATTTATGTTCCAAATAATGCTACTGTCAAAAGGCAATTATAGACATACATTTGCACTAAGCCTTAGCTAGTTTTAGGAGATTTTAACTGCATCAGGTATAACCACGAATCAAATGGCCACTAAAAACACCAAACTCCTTTTTGTGAAGACTTGTGTAGTGCATAAATCTCTCTGAGTTATTGAGTTTATGTTATGAAGGCATCATTTCACTTAAATTAATAAGCAAAAAGATGATTGATTTGTTAAGAAAGAAACTTAATCGAGCTCTTATTAACTCTAAATAGCTCTTAAACCTTCCTCATGCTTAACAAAAATTTCAATCACCCATTGTGTTAAGATTATTCACCTTTAGATGTCTCACTAAACATGACAATTATCAAAAGATGTAACTTTTCAATTTTAATAACTATTTATTAAAAGTACTCAAATATACTCAAGGGTCTAAAATTCTAAGTTAGGTGAGGCATATAAATACATGAAAACCATCAAGGAAGAATTGAAAAAACTCAACAGAAGCATAATAAGTAACTGAGAATCTAGTATTAAAGAGGTTATAAAGGTGTTTAACTTAACTCAAGAAAAACTTAACTACAATAAAGAAAATGAAAATATAATGTAACAAAAGAAAGAGGGTTTATGAAGCATGTTACTAATCTGAAAGCTCATAAATCATTAGTGAGATAGAAGTCCTAAATCCTTTGTCTAGGAGATGGTGGCCTTAATACCAAGTACTTTCTAATGCTTTTCTCATCTAAAGAAACTCTAATAAAATTTGTTTCATTAAGGATTATGTTGGAACAACTCTTACTGATCAAGAAGCCATCAAATCACATGCCTTCGGATACTTTAAAAGCTTTTTATGTAATTCATCTACCAGTTTAAACTCCTTATTAGAGCTTGACTCCTTCAGTGCCCCTTGTCTTTTTTAGGAACTGAAAAGTGAATCCCATAATCACTTGTTCTTTAAGTATCAATATTCCTCTTTGATTTGGAACTTCTTACTAGCTCTTTATAATTTGACATGTAACAAAAACAAATGGCCTAATGCAATAGAGTTGGATAAAAACATTATAATGAATAGTAAAAGGGACTATATTATTTAAAATGGTCCTAGGTTACTCCATTAAATTCAAGGATTTTTAAAACTAGAAGATGGCTGCTTATAGTACTTTTAATTGGGTTAAAGAAATCTTATTAGCTAAAGAGGTTGATGTGACACTCAGTTTCGTTATTTTGTCTAAGTGGATCTTCTGACTTGCTTTGAATTTCTCTCTCTATTGTTCTGAGTATAGTATAAGTGTGTTCTTGCCTTGAGTAATAGTAATTTAGTTTTCTTTTGTTATATTTTTATTACTATTTATGTAATATGGATGTTCCCTAAGTTTAACTTTTTGTTTTAAAGCCCTTAGTTGATGTCAAGAAATAATATATAATAATAATATAGAATAAAGAAAGAAATAAATATAAACACAAGCAAATTTTTTTAACTAGTTTTAACTAATTGTGGTGTGCCTATAATTTCATGATCAATAATGGCTTGTTTCACTATTGAATTTATAATAATGATTACATATTTCTTATATATAAACTAGGTATACGTAAGTATACTAATATATAAACTTTTGTTGGTATAATCAAATGCAACTTTCCCCTTAATAAACTTAACATAATTTAGATATGACTATAATAAGTCCTTAAATCATTCCAAAGTTTAAATTTCACCAAAAATGTGTTTACAAATAAAACATTTCGTCATGAACGTAGTTTGAATCACTACTAGATAACTCATTATTTCTATCGGCATATGGACACAAGCTTTGATATATACGTCTTACATTGTATCGTTCTTTTAAAAAACCTTTACCACACTAACACATCTATATTTGAACTAGTTTCTTTGCCTCTGCACTCTATAAAAAAAAACACGTCTTGATACATGTTGTGTTCACTAAAAACTTCTAAGAAGTGTTTGTTTTCTTCTAAAAAAACACTCCAAGATTGTACACCTATATATGTGTGAAATAAACAATAGTTACTTTGTAATATTGTTTAATTTCCAAAGAAATCAACAATGTAAAGTGCTAAGAGATTTAAACTTCTTTGTGGTTGTTTATGCATTAATTTTCGATGAGTGAACCAACATTTATATTTACATGAGAACATATTGTACCTAGTGCCGGCCTTGGGTAAGGGCAGGCAGGGCACCTGCCCAGGGCCCACTATAAAAAGGGGGCTCCAACCCCATGTTTCGTTATATGCCCTCTTAACTCCCACAGCTGCAATATCACTGTATCAATCCTTTAAAGTCTCAAGATCAGTGGCACTTAAGCTCTCCTGTGCTATTCCCAAGTCCCAACGAGAAAGCCTCAAGGCTCAAACGTTACGTAGGCTGCAGGTAGTAATAAATGTATTTAATGGAGAGGTAGTAATAGAATTTAACGTTGGTGTAGTTGATGTTTTCAAAGAGTTAAACATTAGTGGAAGGTTGGAAGCTATTGGTGGAAGCCGTGAAGTTCCAAGATCGATAAGTTAATGCTATAAGTTAATGTTGTGGTTAAGTTAACATGTCATGCTTATAAATAGTTTTGAAATATTTAGGTGTATTTTTACCTTCTAATGTCTTTATTTTTATCATTATATGTATTTAAGATACTCCAACTCAAAAATTAGCAGCAAAAGTTTTTACGATTCTATCTTCTAAGTTTTGAGTACAATTTGAAGGTAAAGTTTCTAATTTTTTAATGTATTTTTAGTTTGTAATTTGTCATTAACGTGGAAATTATATTAGCTTATTTCCTAAGTATATTAATTTCTTGTATTTTTAGAAATTAGAGTGTCTCTATCATTAAAATTTGCTCTTTGTTTTTTAATTTTTAATATTAGATATTAAATTTTGTTATTTATTTTTTCCTCTATCACAAACATAATACCATTTATATATCTTTGTGATATATTGTGAAGCTATTGGAGTTTAATTGTGCATGCATACTTCTCCCAGTTCCATACAGGTGCTTTTGTTCTTTTTCTAATCCAACTGTGTTATAATTGGTTTATATTATGTTCCCTAAAAAGTATTTGTCTAGAAGTGAAAAAAGGAAAAAAAAAGAAAACAAGTAGCACGGTTGATAGAATCGCAAAAATGAGCAATTAATAAATTTATTAAAAGAGTAGGCACCTCTAGTGAGAGTCCCGAGAAATTAGGAGAAGGTGGTTTTGAACAACATAGAGAAAACTTAAGTGATGAGATTCATATTCACGAGGATATTAGAAATTTGAGTGAGCATGATCATGTAATGCATCCACTTTAGAAAATTTAAAGGCAGATGAGTAAGTAAGCCCTATATTGGACATTTATGACACTACAACAAAAATGATATACGGTAACAGGTGATAAGTGTTATTAAATATGAATGGTAACACTAATGACTATGCTATGACAGCCCATGTTACTA
>JANKOD010000002.1:5435233-5447742 GCA_026284645.1 Erythroxylum acuminatum | reverse complement strand
ATCCAATACATGAAGAGCAATAGGATTAATTGGATCCCGATGAGATTGGGATATGTCCCGATGAGATCGCGACATCGGTTTTGCTGAAACAGGTCTCCGGTGATTTTCCACCCGGTAGTTCGGTAGGACCGACCCCAGTATGACTGGACCGCTTCAGCAGTAGATATATATGTGTATGTATTAATTAATTAAAGAATTAATTAATATATATATATATATATAATATCTTTACCTTGGAGGAAGAGAAAGGAACGATCCTTTCTCATTTAATGATGATGATTATCATTAAATGAGGGATAGTTCGTGGCTTGCTATTCAAGCCTTAAGGTGAAGAGAGGAAGAGAGCTAGTTGCAGTAGAGAAACAAGAAGGAAGAGTTCCTGGATTTCTCTCTCAAGGCTCACGGTTTCTCCTCCAAGCTTCATCTTCTCCGAGCCATCTCTTCCGTCGTTGCTCTTCGGTAACAAGGTAAGAGCTAGCACTCTTTTCCTTGTTCCAGCTATTTCCGATTCAAAGTGTTTGAATCGGTTGATTCCTCCATCCTCGCGTGGATACTGTCGGAGGCAATCTCTGTTGGTTGCTATTGGTTTGATTCTTCACCGGTACGAGCTCCTGGGAAATCTGGGGAAGTCTCTGAACATTTTTGATGTTCTTCCGCTGCGCCGTGCATGAGATGCACAGCTGAGACCGATCCCCAACAGGTTAAACCCTACATTCAGCCTTTTAGATGTCTCCTTGAAGTCCAGCCCCTTGTCTTTCGACTTCTCCTCTCTCTTGGGCCATTTTGAACTCTATGATTGGCTAGAATTTGCCCCACTACTTGCTGCAACACTAGCTTTGATTTGTCTCTCCATCTTCATGGCCATGTTCACCATGTCCTCAATCTCTAAGTAGTGCTGTAACTCCACAATATTAACTATCTCCCTATTGAGTCCACTAAAAAATTTGGCCATTGTAGCCTTTGGGTCCTCCTCTATGTTGGCTCGAATCATAGCCACCTGCATCTCCTTGTAGTAGTCCTCCACTGATTTAGACCCCTGAGTGAGTCTCTGAAGTTTCTGGTGCATCTCCCTGTACTAGTAAGAAGGCACAAACCGCTTCCTCATGCATGCCTTCATATCATCCCAAGTAGTAATTGGCATTTCTCTATTTCTCCTCCTGAATGTCAGCAACTGATCCCACCATATTAGTGCATAATCTGTAAATTCAACAGCGGCTAGCTTTACCTTTTTATCTTCAGAAAAATTGTGGCACTCAAAAACCAAGTCCACCTTCCTTTCCCACTCCAAGTAAGCCTCTGCATCATTCCTTCCCTTGAAGGCTGGGATCTACATCTTGACGTATTTAAAGTCTCCATCTCTCACGTTAAATGGCTCAACTCTCTGAGCTCTCCTAAGTCCGTGTACCTCAAACTCTTCCTCCTCCTCAAAGTCATCCTCCTCTGGCTCATACCGAGGTGGTGGTTGCTGCTGGCGTACACTTGCACGCCTCCCCTAAGGTTCCTCGCATCTCCCTTGTTTGAGCTCATCCATCTGTCTCCTAATCTCAGTTAAGGCTAGATTGAACGTCTCAAATTGTTGCTACATGGCTCTTGAAGTGAAAGCGATATTTGCATCTCCCCCTTAGTTTTCATCATTACTACTTTCTGATGACATTGTAGATAAAATGATATACCTGCAAAACAAGGTTAGTACTAAACAACCTCACACACTCCCTCACGTGTTTCACTCAAATGATGTCACTCCCCTTGTATTTAAGTCACGGCAATGACTCCCTCAAATAAGCTCACACACTCTTGTCTTTTACCACTCAATCCCCTCTGAAATTCAAATCACCACTTGGAACCAATTCTCAACCGATCAAAAGAATCAAAAGGGTGTGAAAATTTCGAACCAACTAGCAAGTATGAGAATGACGAAAAGAAAAAAAGGTGGTGTTTCTATACTTTTTTTGGATTTTTTGACTTTTTTTCTAAAAAAATTTTGGAAATTTTTTTGACCTTTTTTCTGACTTTTTTTGGATTTTTTAATATAGGCCAAAAGTTTGAACAAATTAAATAAGAAGAATAATTGAAAACCCTAGCCAAAATAAGAACAAGAAGAAAGATTAAAACCCTAAGTCGAAAGTTAATTCACACCTGAATTGATGAACCGACGATAATTGGATGGTGATGGGCGGTGGTTTCTTGAATTTCGATGGAGTTGAATAAGAATTCTCCTCCACACTAATGCTTTGATACCAAATAATGCACACATACGGAATCAAAGGATTGAAAAGTTCAGATTCAAGGAAAACAAGAATAGCGTAGATTCGAATTAACTAAACTTAAATAGGATACGCAGGGTTTCAAATTTACCTACTAGACCTCACAAAGAACTTTCTCGAGCAACCTAGATAACGAGTAAAGAACAAACCAAGAAAGTTGTTTAAGATCAAAATCATGCCACAATCTGATTCAAATGATAAGTGATGTTTAATTCCTAAGTTGAAAAGAACAAGAGAGGTTTTCCTCTCAATATGGTTGGCGGCATACAAGAAACTAATCTGATCAAAAGTTGTCTTTCCCTAACCTTAAAGCGTGTATTTGTACCTAGGTCAAATAATAAAAGACTTAGGCTAAATAAAAAATGAAAGCTCAAAATAAATATAACTTAAAACAAGTCCAAAATAGAATAATAAAAACATACCAAGGTTTGGTCCAAAGCGCTCCCAAGTCTAATCATAAGCGCGCCTCTGCTCTTGGGCTTAATTGATGATGCTTAGCCCAATACAATAGTCTTCAAGTCCTAAGTGAGTCCAATATAAGGATTTGAGATAGATGAATCAATTTGGGGCTATAGTTCAAATAGCTCTCCTCCAATAGGCTTTGTGCAGTCCATCCTCTCCACAAATTAGCCCACATGCACATAGAGAGCCTCCTTGATTCTCTCGGTCCTAGCTCTGGACAAAGGTCCAACTGGAATGACAAGCTCACCCCCATCATGCATGCCATCTCCATGATGATCCTTGCTCCTGCTCACATTGCTAAGTGAAAAGGGCTTTTTTCGTTTCAATATTAATGCCTTAAACTGAAGTTCATTTAATGTAGCCTTATTTAGATTGTATCTTTCTTTCATAAAGGACCACCAAATCTTTCCATGGAGGAATAACTATTCAAAAGACCCATTGTACAATTATCCTTCTTGACTTATCATAAAGTCTTAAATGAGACAAGACGATTCCAATTTTATGAGAGAGAAAGTGCGCTAGTTGCCCTAATCTTGACTATTTTTATAACTTCAACATATCAATATCCTTCTATAGCAGGCTTTGGTCTACGAATACTATCTTTTTTTACAGCCACATGGGTGATGGCTAAATAAAGTTATTCAATAGTCACCCTTATCTACTTTTAGTCAAAAAGATTTTGGCTTGCTTTTTCTAATAAACAAAGGCAAAGGAAAGCAGTTTCTAAATTGAACAATTTGAGATTTCCTCCATAACATGACGTTTCTCTTCTTTCATGATCAGTTGGTCAATTAGTCGTGAATTCCATTTCGTCCAGTGCTTGTTGAAGTACCTGTATGGCTACCAATTGACAAAATAAAGGTTAGAGCTCCGAAATAATTTTGCTTCAATTTATTAAGATTTGTTGAGAATTTGAGTTTCTTACAGTTGTAAAAATTGTTCTATTCATCAAGATCTTTTATTTGGTATAAAAATTAAAAATTCTAAGATTGAAAAATTTTTCAATCACTAAAGGAATATTCTAATGACTGGAGTAATATTCCCATCGTTAGAGATACAATTCCGGCAACCTTCCGATGACCTTATTTCAAAAAAATTTGAATAAAAATCATATAAATTGTACAAATCATTTTTTCCTTAAGAACTATAACGAAATTCTTAACGATTTATTACTGAAAATTTTGGAAAGTTCAAGTGAGAATAGGATCAAGGGATGAATTGCGTAATTAGACAATCCTAGCAAACCTAATAATCCATAGGTTGTTAATTGAGCCTAGTGACTTGTAAATGATATTGATTATGATATTTCCCTTTCTGTTTTATAGGTATATCAAGAGTGAGATCAATATTCTTTATAGAATTATATTAGATTTTGACTGCAGCTGCCCCTTTTTTGGGGGAATCCAATACCTTGCCAACTCTCAATCCTGATCTCTTTTTATTTGTTTTAGATATTCAATATTTAGAAAATTTTAATTACACTAAAGCAGTATGGTTCAAACTGACAAGTCCATCAATTAGGTATGTCTATATCTATCTATCAATACTAAAGTCATACCCTCTATCGAGTATGGTTCTAGATTGATATGATTGATGACTTGTTAAGCTAGGATAGAGGCCACTATCCTTATGCATATGGATATCATGTGATATATATATAGATATATATATAAGTACCTATAAGTATATAGCTAGATATATATTTTTAATTTGATAGTCATTATTGTGATGTTTGTGTAAGTAATACTGCAATATCTAAATATATGGATACAGGTTTAGGTACTTATCATATACTAAATGCATTTATGATGGTCCTCGTATGACTAAGTGCTTTTTTGAAAAAAAATTGCATGATTGATATTTGGGTTGTGTGTGGATGTGTTTGATTGTGATTATGGAGGAGGAAAATTTTGTAGAACATGCCAACCAATGGGTATACATCATGACTAGGTATGTACTGGCTTAATTATAAGAGATGATTGTGATATAATATTGATATATGATATGAACCAAACCTGGTTGATTCTTAACTCTCGATTGAATCTTTGTTTGATAAGTATATTATCAATATGATCGTGACTTCGGAGGTATTGAGTAAGGGCTAATCTGTTGGTGATGCTTGGCTCCCCATAATTCCTTTAGACTAAAGGAAACCCTTACCATTATATAAGTATAGGTGTATGATTGGGCCATTGGTGATGCTTAGCTCCCTGCAGGTAAAGCATTATCGTGAAAATGGAATGAAAAGAAAGTTGATAATAAAGATATTACATGAAATAATAAACATTCTTTTAATTAATTTGAATGGTTGAAAGTTATTGAGAAAGTCACGGGAGCAAAAGATTGAATGTTCAAGTAGATTTAAAGAGTTTGGATTCTTTGATGGTTGCTAGTTCTATGCAGGGCTTGTGCATCGTTCAATTCAAGAACAGGAGCCGTAGTTTGAAGAATGAGTTCTCTAATCATGTGTGTGAAATATGATCATAGCAGGTGTTGTTACTGATGAACGTGTTTGTAATTGTGTAAATGGGAGGCAATTGGCTAAGATTCCTTGGTCCGTGTGGAAAGGGCACTGTCAGATCCGATTGAAGCAGTTATAGCTACTTGACAGTAATGTTTCACCTGTTCTATGTTCTTCTACTGTTGAGATAGCCACTTGATACTACGAGATATATGTTCCAATTAATACCATGAAGATTAATTTCTTCCTATTGATCAAAACCAAAATAATTGCTACACCAAGCTGAAAATAATATCAATCATTAACTTATGACATCTGGTAGAAGACCTAGCGATATCAACAGACCCAGACTCATCTCCTCTACTGGGCTAGCTACAAACATCGGTGGCCCACTTCCAACATCCTCTACTTTTATTTCTTTGTACATAATTCTTTGTCTCTTCTACAGCCTGTCTCTGTACCTAGCAGAAGGAATAATCACAGCTGTCTTTATTTCATTAGCTAGTTTTTTGTCTTATTCTTTATTCTAGGGTTAGCTCAGCTCTTGTCTCGTGTATAAATATTCCTTGGATGTTTTCAATACAAAAATGAGTAAGAATACTTCTTTCTCACCTACGGTTGTCCCTCTTTACAACATCAATGTCATGCAAAAGATAAGAGCGGAGATAGACAATGTTTAATGTTTTTCTCTTTTTAACTAACGGCAAAAGAAGAAAACCTCATTGTCATGGTAGAATATACTATATGTTCATGGGGTCGATGAGTTGCAGAAAGCTACAAATAAATAAAGCTTTTAAAATACTCATGTTTCCACTTTGGTGCCATTTGTTCATCTATTGCCTTATGTTCATTCTTTTCCCATTTTCTACAGTGTCACCGCCCAATCATGCACATGCCCAATTAATCCTCGACGAGTCTCTGGCTACTAGTTGACAATAGATGCCCCACGTAAACAAAATGCTTGTCACTCTCCATTTACAGGTTTAGTCTCCACATGGACATTTGCAGACCATTGGATTCTACCTGTGACCCCGTGGCAGCTACATCACCTGGAACGTGGCATCTGATCGTGGCATATATGAAATATTTATAGATGAAGAAAAGGAAATTAAAGTTTTATTTTCAACTTTTGGCTTGCTCTTTTTCGCCAGAGTTAGCTCAATGAGCTTTCCCCGTGTTGAATTTATATTACCTTTCGTGTACCCAAAGCATTAAACTCCATATTCTGTGGACAAAAATCTACTCGGGTATAAATTGATTACAGAGAAATGTGAGTATCTTCTTATCTTGTGTATATTCTTATAAACCACAGAAAGAAATTCTATTTTCTATGTGTATATATATATATATGTATATATGTATATGTTTACCTAATATACAAACCTTAGAACACACAAAAATAAAGCTGATCCTTTACAAACTTCTCAGATAATCACAATATTAATTATTGGTTGAAGTGAAGGGTTTACCCTGAAACAGTTACTCAAAAGTGCTAAAGCAAAGGCTAATAACATTTCAAAACCTTTCACTTTCGTATCTGTTCGTCATCTTTTCAGCTTAGATAAGGGGTATCTACAAAGGTTTGTGGGAAGTTTCTAGCAGAACCCCACATTTTATATTATTGCACATATGGAGTCACCTTAGACTTGCTTTTTGCTTATTATTTCATTTTCAGTAATATCCTATGGTCGTCTCTGTCTGTCCACTCGGCTACTCTATAAATCCATACACTGCGAAGCCATTGATAAGAAGTGTATAGTATCTCCTCCTCATCTCTTGTCACCCATCAACCTCTCTTCTCTCTTGCAGTCCTCTAATTGCCATACCACTTGAAACCAAAAGAAATTTGGATCAATCCTTTTCACCGAATCCAAATCCTAACCCCAAGTGTTATTTGTAGCTTTTACATTTAGGCTATCCACACACATACGTACACAGGCACTTGTTTAAGAACTTCTGTGAAGTATCATAATATATCGTTATAAGCATATAAGTTATACAGAAATGGGAATTCAAGGAACTGTGGAGTACGTCTCGGATTTACTAAGCAGTGTCAAGAAAAGAAAGAAAAAGAAGCAGATGCAAACAGTAGCACTCAAAGTCAGAATGGACTGCGAGGGCTGTGAACGTAAGGTCAAGAACGTCCTGTCCGGAGTTAAAGGTATTTAATTACTTACCAATCACCTTCTCTTGCTTCTAGACAACACATCTGTACGTCCTCTACATGCTTTAAGACGTACTCTTGTGGTCTTTGTTTTTAGGGGCTAAATCAGTGGACGTGGACTTGAAGCAACAAAAGGCGACTGTAACTGGGTATGTAGAGCCAAAGAAAGTGTTGAAAGCAGCTCAGTCAACGAAGAAGAAGGTGGAGTTGTGGCCTTACGTACCCTACACAATAGTTGCAAACCCTTATGTTTCGCAGGCTTATGACAAGAAAGCACCTCCCAACCACGTCAGAGCTATTCCGGTCACCGCCACCGTCACCGAGACCACCTTGGATGATCATTACACCTCCATGTTTAGTGATGAGAACCCAGATGCTTGTTCCATTATGTAAATTATAAGCGATATAGCTTAAATAATAGCTTATGGTTAGGGGACGATGTATGTATACGCAGTCCGAGTTTGTTAATATGGTTTTGATCAGATATACTGATAATAAAATTCATTTTCCTTGTGTTTTTTGTTTTTGTACCCGATAAAAGTCAGAGTTATAATTTCGATTTTTGTAAAATTAAGTTGACTAATTGTAGATATTGTGAAGCATTTGTACCATGGTAATTCGTTCAATTCTTTTTTTTTTTGATACAATGGAAAATAAAAACAATAAGACAAAGAAAAAGAAAAAAAAGAAGCAGAGAGCCAAGCTTAGCTAAATTGCTCTCTCAAACAAAGTGCTAATAGAGTCACCAGCAAGAGCCATAAGGACTGAACCTGGAGTCGATATGCTATTAAACGTTCTCATGTATGGCTAAACGGCTCGACAAGAGTCATCCGGAAACAATTACAGAATGCCATGAAAAATAATATACTTTAATTAAACACAAGATTACTTATAGTGCCACAATTTGATTTAAAAGTTAAGTACATTAATTATATATGATCCATTAAAAATTAGTAATCCAACCAATGTAGATGATAAAATTGTTGGTATCAAAGATGCTTGGATTCTATAATAATCCTAATTCAAGATCACATAAGTGCATATCTTATCAATGGGAACTAAGGGTGTGTACCCAGATATTTCATTTTATCACGAGACAAAGAAGTTACTGTGAAAATTTATCGTATTGGCGCAAATTACCTTGGCCTTAACGTGCATTATTAATATGTCTCTTGTAAAGGTTGGTTTAGGTTTAGTTTTATATCAAACATAACTAATCTTGATTGAAGTAACCGTCACAAATCTACCTAAACTTTGTATTTAAAACAAATAAGCATGATTGTACAAATATTAGTAATCTTCTCTAAAGCGTACGGCAATCAAACTACTAGATACTAGCTTATTATATTGGCTAAAGACTGTAGAAGCTAATTAACCGGAAATAATGCCGATCTAAAGACATCCCATTAAGAGCAAAACGTTTTGGTGGAACATTTTAATAGTTTGTCTATGTTCCAAAGTGCTCAAGAAAAGTAACAAGGGCCATTCCCTAGCTTGTCGCAAGTTGGCAGACGTATAACGAGAGTTTGACGCATGTTAGTATAAGAATTCAATTACTAGATCTTACTTTCTTAACATTTTTCATCATTTAGCTAGTAAGTCTCTCTAACTTTCTTGCTAGCTATTCAAGTTTAAACTCGACTAGTAGAGACTTTACACTTAGGAGGAGAGGAAATAAGCCCATAGGCTATAGTTTATTGGCATCTTAACTATATATATTTCATTTGAAGTATAGCCAGATTGAAAAAACTTTAGAAGTATTAGCTCAAGTTTGTAGGGTTAACTTTGTTGATTGTGTACTGATCAATTGGGTATATTTTGTCGTTTTTTACCTTAAATGTAACGAACTTAGGGAGAAAAGAAAGAAGTTCCTTACAAGGGAAGCAAAGAACCCTGTATGCATGCCAAGATATTCTATCTGAAGAATTTGAAATACACTCAACAACCTATCCCCAAAAACACAAAATCTGATCCTAAATTTATGCCCATCTTTTTCATGAAATTAATCAATTAAATCATCCAATTTATCCTTAGTTTGTCTTTTTTTTTTGGTACATAAAATATTATAAAGTTCCATAAAAAATTATATTTTAGTAGAAAGTATGTTAAACCATATTAATGTTTAGTCAGTTTTAACTAACCACACCAATGAGAATGCGTCTCGAGGTAGTAGTAGGTCACCAGCCACAAAAACTATACAAAAGAGAGCTACGAGTCAACATCGCACATGAATTTCAGCTTTCCAACAACAAGAACTGGTTGCATTAGGTGCGTTAAGATTGCGGATGATCCCAGCTTCTGTAACTTCTTGATTCTTAATTCGCTCGTTCTGTTTTCAGTAACTTTCAACACCTAAATTTTATTGACCAGCTAGCTTCAAGAAGAGCAAGTATGGAAGAAGCGGTCCATGCAAAGCTTTCCTTAACACGTTACAAGTTTGAAAACGACTAACACTCTAATATCTGAACTACTTTAAGAATATGATTCTCTTCGTGGGAGTCTTCACGTACAAGAAACCAATCTCTATGACCAACACCTCCTTCACGTATCCACTAAATTTCACCTAACTGAATCTGCTAATCAGACTACGATCTTAAGCACTCCAGGCTTGTTATATCTTTAACCTACATAAAGTTGCGATTAAACAAAATGAATTATTACTAATAGATAACGTATTGTGGTTGTTGGAAAACAACACGACGGCTATAAAAAGTTTGTAGCAAGATTCTTAATTTCCTATCTTTTCTTTTTCTTTCAAGTGACGGTGATCCTTTATCTCCGTTGAACTTTGGGGAATTTTTTTCGGGCTTAAGTTAGCTTGAAACCTAGGTTATCATCGGATTGAATTAGAAATGGATTCGCTAGCGATGATTAACATCCTGTCATCCCCATTTACACGGTCAATATCTCTCAATCCCCTCGTCCTGGGTATCAATGAGTTGTTTAATCAAAACTAGTTCTACCTCGTCACATTTACAAAAAGGGCAACCGGTACGCCGACTGGCCCGCAAACTTTGCCGATCACTTTGAATTAGAGATTATTACTTTTGAAAATATACCTATAAGGTACCTCTCAATTCTTTTAGAGGATATATTGAAGGTTTATTTCCTTAGACTAATCATGTAATATGTCTTGTAATTTTTTCCTTTTTATTCAAAAAAAAAATTTGTAGTAAGGGATAGTATGAAATGGGTTGGCCACGAAATGGAAATCATATCACTGGCTTGGTTTTATAGATCAATTTCAGGCCACGTGACAGGCTCAGAAGTTAATTTATTTTAGGCAATATAAAGTTGGGATAATAATTTTACTCATTTATTTTAAAAAAATTTAAAGTAATACTTAGAATTTTCTAAAAGAAACTTTTTGTGAAGTCTCCATTCAAAATTTTTAAGATATATTATTTTATAGTTGGCATATGAAAGAGTTTTTATAATTATTTTGGCCTTTCAATAATATTTTTTATTAAAGTAATTCAATAAAAAATTATTTTTAAAATGTATAACATGTTGTTTAATAATTAAAAATGTTTTTTAAAATAAAATTATAAAGGTGGTTAAGTTACATCACACCCAATAGAACAAGGTTAGGAAGACTTGATATAAAAGTCGACTGAGGGAGGGAAAATGAAGCTAACCTATACTATTTATTTCAAAGCAATAAATCTCGATAATCGTCAACATTTAACTTGATTGTACGAAGGTACTTCTTTGTTTATCGACTTTGATTCTTAATAAATAAAAGAATTAGAGTATCAAACATTAGGATTATACCACTACAAGAAAATTGTCTAATAGCAACGGAGATATACCGACCGAATTGCAGTGGTATGGAAATAGAGACGGAATTGATTTTTGGTCGGTGAAGTTGTCGGGAGGGAATTGTTTGGAGATGGAAAATTTCAGTCGGTATTGTTTAAAATTTCGGTCGGTACAATTAAATTAAAACCGAGCTCCTCCCTCCTTTTCTTCTCCTCGCACGCGCGTCTTCCTCCTTTCGGCCTGGAACTCCAGAATCATCTTCTCCTTTCGTCCGGCGTCCTCCTCCGTTGCCGTCCGTGCGATGACCACCTGCTGCGTCTCCGGCAACCCTTCCAGCAGATCTTCTCTGGCGACAACCGTGTGTCGTCTCTCCTCTGCCATTGCCGAAGGTAAGCCGTGGGTTGAATTTTTTTTCATGTTGTTTGGACTGATTTAATTGCATGTGTTTGTTTATCTGGCTTTGATTGTTCTTATGTTAGTGTTTTACATGTAAATAATGGGAAGATTTATACCATTTGTGTGTAGATAGGGTTGAAATATTTTTGCCTTGAAGGTGTTCGACAGAATGCTTAACATGTTTAGAGTCATAAAGAACGTTCCATATCGTTGTGCAACTAGCAGTCTGATATATGTTTAGGTCTATACTAGACCAAAAATTATATTCGTCATTAGATTGTTAGGTAGATGCTTATGAGTTTATGAAACATAATTATATTCGTCATTAGATTGTTATCTTAAGATGCTTATGAGTTTATGAAACATAATGGGATATAAGTTTTAATCCCAAAGGAAATTTCTATAATGTAATTTAGCATATGGTGGGAGAAAACATCTTTCTCTATTGCATTATAACTTAAAATTCAAAGAAATCCAGACCGACAAACTAGACATGGTACATTATAAATCGACAAACCAGACATGGTACATCCATGTACTATTATTATTTGTCACACTCTACTTTTTCATTCATGTAAGGTTATTAGATACGTGATTTTATTACATCTGTATCATATATGTGACACATGTTTATGGTATCTTCCAATATCAAAATTCTTCCAAAATCTTAATTCGTAAACTCTTGATCTTCAGTGAATACAGTTATACACATGTAAAAAAGTGGATAACCTTGGCAATGCATCTAATTCATCCTGAATAACATCAAATTTATGCATATCTATAATTAATCCTAGTAGCTTACGTTTCTTGGGTGTCGTATTTTCCGTAATCATTAGACATCCAATTCTTTGTAAGGGATCATAAGATTGGTTGAAAATAAGTACCATTGCAAGGTAACATCCAATAATGATTTTGGCAAAATTAAAATAGGAGGAAGGGGAAATCACAAATTGAATAGTATTCATATGGAAAGCATAGTTATTATTCTTAGGAATTTATT
>JANKOD010000002.1:5411131-5429482 GCA_026284645.1 Erythroxylum acuminatum | reverse complement strand
CGGGGCCCGGTAGGCCGGTAGGACCGACCCCAGTTTGACTGGACCTCTTCAGCAAATATATATATATTAATTAATTGATTAAGAATTAATTAATTATAATATATATATATATGCATTTTCGGTGGAAGCCTTAAGGAAATGAAAAGTTGCACTTTGACTAAGTCAAAACAATCATTAAGTTGATTTGTTTATTATTTTCTTCCTCATCAACGTGGATGAGACTCCACCAAGTGATGCTATTGTCTCTTAAAAGTGTTAAGAGACATATAAAAGGTAGAAAGTGATGAATTAGTCGTGACTTATGATGGAAGCACCGAAATCTTAAGGGTTAAGATATAGAAAATTGGATTTTCTATTCCTCTTCCAACAAGTTCACGCAAGCTTCTCTTCTCCAAGGCTTCCTCCTAGTCATCTCCACTTGCTCTCCAAGGCTAAGGTAAGAGCTAGCACTCTTTTCTTTAGTCTAGCTATTCCCGGGTCAAAAGGGTTTGTCCCGGTTAGGTTTTCCGACCTCTGCGTTGATACCGTTAGAGACGGTCTACGTTGGTCGTTATTGTTTGACTGATTATATTTTCACATGGATCCTTGCTTTCGGGAAGGTCCCGGAACAAAAATTTTTGTTTTTCGCACCGTGTCCATGTGATGGACACACCGGGATTTTCCTACAGAGGAAACCATGAAGGCTCAGTATCCGCAATTATTCGGATCAGGTATGAATTTCAAAAACGAAATTTCTTAAGGAGGGAAGAATTGTAACGCCCCATATTAGGGGTTAGGATATTAAGGAAATTTAGTACGTTTTATACATCGCATATTTGAATACTTGCTTATTTGTGCATAAGCATTTTGGCATGCATTCATGACATTTTTCGGATAAACTGGTTATAAATGAAAATTATGGATTTATTCGAACTGTAGTAAATGTGATTTGGCAATTTTCGTACACTTCGAGTATTTTAGAAATTTTTGGTGAATCATTTTTGAGTTGAAAATTTATTTGGAGAGTCATATTCTTATTTCAAAATTTTTGGTGAATTTTAGGAATTTTCGAAAAATTTTGGGTATTTTTAGATTAAGAAAAATAAATAAATAAATAAATAAAATACTAAAATAATGGACTAATTGCATTGTGACAAGTGGTTCTCATGCAAGGTGACATGTGGTAACAAATGGCTTTATGCATGGGAGAAATATGGCATTCAATAAGCAACCCACGATATCTCATACTTTAGTTTGAAAATAATAAAAAGCCTTCGGAAGTTGTTGCTTTGTTCTTCACCGAAATGCTCTTTCTCCACTAAAACCAGCTCCGTATGCTACTTTGTTACTGATTATTCTGTTTTGCTTCATCCACCGAAGGGTTGGAGTTTTGTCGAAATAAGGTCAATGCTATTTTGATTTTCTAGTTCTGTAACTGACTCTCATGAGGTGTTATGGGTGGAACTGACTTCATGCATGAGTTATATAAGGAGGAATCGAATTCATGCGTGAATATAAATGTAGAGAGGTTTCGGATGAGTATAGTGATGAATGATTTAATAATGAAACATATGTAAGTTGTTTCTTTTACTATTCACGTGTGTAACTATGGGATATGTATGGAACGTGTTTGGGCGTAAGGAATGAGCAGGAAGTGTATCAAGATTGTGTTATTTTGAGTTCAATAAAGATTAGTGAAACAGGAATCAATTGTTGGATGCCAAGGTGATGCTCCGTTCCTTTCTTATTAATATGTATGAATTTAAATGAGTATGATGATAAGGAACGAGGATTAGGGAAGGTCGTGATATAAAAGGGATTTAATGAAAGGAAAGAATAGCTAAAGAAAATGAAAGGAATGCAGTGGATAAAAATATGAATTTTTAAACGTTTACCGTAGAGAGAGAGAGAAAGTTGGAATGTTAGTTTTGTGATCTTTGGAGTGTAAAGTTGATTATGATGATTCAGATAGTATAGAAATGCTGAATAGGTAAGTTTTGAAGTGAAGAAGTTAAAGAAAACTCAAAGGAAAAGTTTCAGAAATCGCGATAGAGAAGGAAGAAGAGGAAACTCGCGATCGCGAGTATCTCGTGATCGCGAGATGGTCACTTCTGTCTGAGACTCGCGATCGGCCTTTAGAAGACAGCAAATCGCAATCGTGAGAAAGCACCAGTGCGACCCAGTACTGCTTCTGCGAGACTCGCGATCGCGAGCCGTCCAGTACTTCTCCTTGCTCGTGATTGCGAGCCTGTTTCTGCTGAGATTTTATTTTATTTTTGTTTTAAATTGAATTCTTCCACTCTTTTGACCATATCTTTGTCATCCGACCTCCAAATGATCTGAATCTCGAAGCATCGGATTCATAAGAAACTTTTCTACCTTTCCATGTAAAATTGTGAATTTTCTGATTTAATTGACAATTAGGGATTGAATAAATTTGAGTTGTGAATTTTGGAATAGAGTTAAGAATTATGGAATAATCCCGGAATTTGTCATGAACATGCATTATACATATTTAATATACATTAATGAATTTGTAATCATACACAATAGTGATTAGTATATGTGTTAACTGTTATAGAGGAACGCATAGAACAACCACTTCCAGATATTGCCGGGACTTCGAGGCAATAAATAGTAAGGGCGCTCTAGATAAGTAATTTAGATGGTAAATTTTATGAGTAACCTAAAATGGTCTCACCTTGGATTGTTTTATTTACTACTGAATAAAATTGATATTGATGAATATGTACTGAATTGTGTTGATTCCGGACAATGTTTGTCCGAGGCGTTTGATGCATGTTAATATCATTGGAAGTGCTATTTGCTTGCACATGAAATGTCTGAAATGACCTTGCTTTGTTTTAAAACTGTTAAGTCCTAGTTGTGGGTAAATAGGCATGCCTAGAAGGGTTTGCAGCTGCTCCTGTGACATTTTGGCGTCGAGACTTCGGTCTCTCCTGGACACTTTAGTGTCGAGACTTCGGTCTCTCCTGTATAAGTCCTGTTACCCGCCTCTGTAAATGGATTTGCAGTTCCTGATATATGTTTGACAAAATTTGTATTATGATTTTGACGGGTTATACCCTCTTGTGATATTCAGTTCTGATAAGTATAAAAAGCTGTTCTGAAATGCGTTATGTCTGATTTAATGTGAGATAATCTCTTAATGCATGGTTATGCTGTTATATGATTCTGTATGATGAATTGTTACTTCATGTTTAGATTAGTTATTACTCATTAAGCTATATGCTTAGCACGGTGGATTTGCCCCGTGTAGTTTCAGAGCGAAGAGTATAAAGACTAGGACAAGTCAACTGCATTGGCCAAAGGAGTCTGTTTTTATATTGCTCGAAAATGTATTTTGTTTAGTTTGTTTGGGCTTGTAAATATTCTTTGGATTTTTGTTTCTGAAATTTACGATCTGTATTATATGTATGTGTGAGATTCTACAAATGCTTGTGTGAAACGTTTTGATTTGTTGTCCTGTATCATGTGGCATCCAGATATCCTCCCAGGGGGTATGTGGGTGTTACAATGGTAGCCATAATAAAATAAAGCTTCATGAACAAACTTAGGAAGGAAGATGGAATCAAGTGTGTAATAAAAGAACAAGAGAAGAAAATGATTATAACATACAACAAAGGAAATATGATAAGTACATTGATGCTTACCTTTGTAATGAGTAATAAGGAGATCATCAATAGAAATTAAATCTAATGAGAAAGGTACTGATTCAAGACATGAATTAGGAGGATCTTACCGTTGAGAATAAATATGAATCATATGAGGCTTAGTAAGAACAAGAACTAGAGATGTGACATTATAGGTTAGTAGAACATCACCCGCCCTAATTTATATGAGTAGAGGTTGGATAATAAGGTGCGTGCTCTAAAAAGGTATCATCAATAAAGACAAGATACTTACTAAAGGTAGGAAAATAACATCTATAACCCTTCTATTTGAGAATAACCAAGAAAAATGTCTTTTAGAGATTTGTGGTCCAATTTAGTGACTTGTGGATGAACATTCCAAACAAAGTAGGTACAACCAAATATTCATGTTTTAATAAGAAATATTGTCTTTGGTAGAAAAATTAACAGTGTAAGGGGTCTCACTATGAAGAATAAACGAAGGCATCTAATTTATCAAAAATAATTTGTAAAAATTACATCAACCCAAAAAAAAATTAAACCATTGATTTGAAATAGTAGGGCTTTCAGGATCTCAAGAATGTGTCCATTATTTCTCTTTACTACACTATTTTGTGATGGCGTATCTGCATAAGATGTTTGATAAAGGATGTCATTCTTGGTTATATAGGACTAGAAATATGCTGATAAGTATTCTTTAGCATAATCACTTCGTAACGTGTGAATCGTAATATTAAATTATTTTGATCTCAATGCAAAAGTCACAAGAATGAGATAAATAATTGAGAATGGTTTTTCATTAAATATAGCCAAGTCACTTGAGAATAATCATCTACAAAAGTAACAAAATACTTATATCTAGTTTGAGACGTGAATGGACAAGATCCCAAAATATCTAAATGAACAAATTTGACAAAAGAACTAATTGTTTTATGGTAACTAAGGCTCGAGCGTACATGATGATGTTTTACAAAATGATATAACTGATAGACTAAGGATAACAAGTTATGGTATCGAGGACATAATTTCTTGAGCAAAGGAAGAGAAGGTTACCCCAATCAATAATGTACCTTAAATAGAGTTACAACCCCAAAACAAATTGTGGACTTTGGTATTTATGTGTCAAGATTTCCATATTAAATTCCTTTATTAATAATATACTCTGTCATAAAATCCTAAAAGAGGCAATAGTTAGGAAAAAATGAGACACAATAATTAAGTGGCCATATAAGTTTACTAGCATAAATTAAATTAAAGGATAAATTAGGAAAACGTAAGAAAGATGACAAGGGGATTAATGGTGTTGGTATGATTGTTCCAAACCTAAAAACATGAGAGGTTGACCCATCAGCTACAGTAACAAAAGAATTAGATTTATGTGGCTAAGATGTAGAGAAGAGACTAGAATTACATATCATTTGAGCTGTGACACTAGAATTAATGACCCATTTGGAAAAGGAAGTAATAACACATGTATTTAGTTTACCTAATTCACGGTATTAGTGATATAGGTAGATAAAGACTTTAATGATTCTTCATCTGCAAAAGTATTAAGAGGACTTGGCAAATTCATTTGCAAAATTAATACAAAATTTTCAAATGTATTGATAGTAAATGCAATATGAGCTGACTAATTTCTCTAGTTCTTATTTTACATCTTTCTACAATCACGTCTCATATGTTTAGGGTTATGATAGTAATGACATACAATTCCTCCTAAACCTTATCCTTTATTATTAAATTTGCTTGATCCCCCTCCTTTATTATTTTGATTAGAAAAGGTGCTATTAGATTAAATAGCATACTTTTTGTGTGGAGCACTCTACTAAACGTGTCATGTAAAAAGTAATTTCATAGCTAGCAAAGATTTTAGACTTTGCAGTTTAAAATTTAGAGGGAAGACAATTGAGGAAACTCATGACAACCATCTTCTCTCGTTGAGCTTGTTGTTCATTAATATTCAAACTAAAAGGTAATAACATGTTGAGCTCCTTATAGATTTTCTTAAAATCTATAAAATAACTTATGAGAGATTTTCCCTATTTTTCTGCAAGATAAAATGATTGGCACACCTCATAAATGCGAGAAATATTCCCTCTTCTAAATTATAAGAAATCCAGATATTCCATTAGCTTCTTAATAAGTTCATGATGATTGATTAAACCAATTACTTCACTATCAATAAAGTTTCATATATGTAGAAACAAATAAGCATCATCTTTCAACTATGTCTATTTTGTCTCATCTTTAAGTGGAATATTAGTCAAGTGATCACCTTTATCAATGCCCAATATTATGTTACTCCATTTTAGATAATTAGACCTATTCATATTATGTTCGGTGATCTTGGACATCACTGAAATCAAATCAGAAAAAGCTACAGATTTAATGTCATCCGTACTTAAATTAAAATGGACAAAAACATAACAATTATTGCTCAATTGAAAAAAGCACCAAAACAAGGCCAAATTTAAATCAGTTAAGAATTAGCCCTCACAATTGGATAGATTTTGATGAATCTCATAAATATGGATTGTAAAGAATCAAGTGAGCAAATAGAAGGTGAATAAAAACATTTTTAAAAGTGAAACAACCATACATATTGGTGCATGAGGGACAGGTGGATGGCTCGCGTGCGAACTTTCCAGTGGTTGGATTCTGAGAGTTAGCTAAACTGATAGAGTCGCACCTTTTTGGATGGTTACTTTACAAGGAGTCCAGATCTTCTGTCCAATATTATGGTATCTTATTGTGTTCAATAAATATCAACCATTTATTTATATGGGTCCTGCATGGGACTTGCGTGGGGCCCGCAAAAATAAATGGTTGAGATTCCATGAGACAGAATAAGACAAAGTAAAACTGGACAGAGGATCTGGACTCCTTTACAAGGGCGAGCCAAAACTTGCATAAATCATGTTCCCTAGGGCAAAAGTTTGAAACCTAAGAGAAAAAGAATGTTCTCACTTAACACCCAAGAATACCAACTGCTTTAATACCATGTGAAATAAACATTTAAAGAAGTGTTTTCCTACATGTATTTCATTTATACAAGCAGCCTATATATAGAACCTAGTCATCCTTTGTAGAAAATTTTTAAATCTAATTAGTCCATATGATGTAGCTTCTTATTATGCAAAGACAATCCTTAAATCACTACTTACCTAATATATACATATTTCGTAACATCGCTTAAACTCCCTTGGTTTCTTATGAAGCATAGATTCTATCTTCATAGCTAAATTGCTAACAACTTGAACTATTAACACCAATAAGATCCTAATCTTATCCCTTATACTTGGCTTCAATCCTCTCAAGTATCTTGAAACTTGTTGGGATTAGGTTTGAACAATTGATTCTGGATTGTCAACCTTAAAAACTTTATGATATATTCTTGAATACTTATATTTTCTTGGTGGCATTGTTGGTAAGCACTAAAGACATATTGTTTATCATCTGGCTGTAGAAATCTCCTCCTAAGTAACTGTTTCATCCTCCTCTATGAAGAAACATGATTCTTACCCTCTCTTCTCCTAATATCCCTCAACAAATCTCACCATAATGACACTTTCCCTTTTAATCTAATAGTCACCAACTTGACTTTTCCCTCCTTAAGAAGAATCTCAATATAAACAAGAAGCGAATCACCTTTGCTAACCAATCTAAAACTCCTCCTCAATCTAAATTACCATTAAAGGATGAGATATTTACCTTTAGTTTGTATTCATATCCTCCTATACAACGTCTTTAATGAACAACTTCTTTCTCATTACTAGAACTATTTTTATAATCCCATGGTGTAGATTTTGAATTTGAGGATGTCTTGCAGGGCCATCTTCCTTATCAACTTGATCCTCAATTCTCTTATTATTTTCTCCTTGCGACAACACTCAAAACTTATCTCTTATCTTTGCCAACTGTTGTTCCATATTGTGATTTAACTCCTTTTATTCTTTAATTGGTCTCCAAACTTTGAATAACCCAGGGACTTCTTCATTGTTGTTATTGGACATTGTAAGAAGATCAATCTTTGGGTTTTCAAAATTCTAATTTTACCTAACATAGCATGGAGGCAACCTATTCTAATCCAATAATAGAAATTAAGTATACCAAATCTAAACCAAGATTTAAAGAAAACTTTTAAAAAATCAAATTTATTGATAAAATAATAAAATATAACAAATTTTATTGTCTTACAACTATTTTTGATGAAAAATAACATCTTAACTTAAAATTTACTCAAAATAAAACTTTAAAAATATGAAGTTTGTTTAAAATAAAATTATAAAATGTGAAATTTAGTCAACGTAACATAAAACGATGGCAGCTTTAGGTATAAAGTCTTGATAGTTTTCAACATAATTTTATGTGTTTTAATGCCTTATCATTAATACTGATTTGGGGAAGGAACTTGTTGAGTAGATTATAATGTCAAATCTTAAGTTGAACTACCGGACTGATAGGAAATTCGTACTTTTCAATTTTACTATCATAAAATCCTCCTCTGTATTGTAAAAGCTGTAAGGAAATGATTTTATTACTAAAAACTGAATTATCAAAAGATACGAGTTTTTCTTCATTTGATGAACAAAAATTCTGACCTGAAATACTAAATGGCAGATAAGTCACCATCTTGAGGGTTTTTCTTTAAAAAAAATTCGATTTTCATTTTATCGTATGTTTTTGTAAATTATGAATGTTCTCTAATCACTTAATAATGGTTTAATTCTTACTCCAGTTCTTTGTGTTATCTAGTTCAAAATAGTTAGGAGCTTCAAGTATATAACAGTAACTTACACTACTGTGTTAACAAATAGATAAGAAATCAGTCTTTATCTTTCCCGTAAGTTCTTTGTCAGTTCAAATTTTAATCCTCTCCAATTTTTTTATTGGTTTCAAAGAATGCCTAGCAACTTGCGATGAAACAGTATACATGCATGTAACTTGATATATAGAAGAGATGTGCTAGTTGTTAATTAGAAACATAACAGTTATTAAAGATAGAAATGTGATTAATTTATATACTGTTAACATAAGAAGTAGAATGCAATAACAAGATGAGAATTGTAGGCTTCATTAATATTGATGCTTTCTAAGCAGAGTCGGTGGCAAAGAAAAAAAGTCATGGGATTTGGTTTATCTCTACAGTAAATCCAAAATAAATGCTCAACTCAACATGCAGAATCCATTTGGCAATCCAAAGCACTGCATGACAATCCATATGTCCAACATAGGATTGCTCTATTAATGACTTAATTTTGATAACCACGCTACTTTTCTGCCTTCTCTCTGCAAAATTGTCCAAGAACGGACTGTTCTGAAAATATTTAGCACGTCTTCGTGTCTGTTAGCTAGCTTCCAAGGAAACTCGAGTCAGCAACCGTTTCGGATGTTATCATCAACACACAACACAGTAACCCCTTGACCAGTGAGAGGGGACAGGGCCACCTTTTGAATTTGACTGATTTGGAGGGTCTGGATTGTAGTTTCAACGTTTGCTATCTTGTGAGGTGGTTTGACAAACAAGGGGCATTCATGTCATATGGGTTTCTTTTTAAGATAATTTCTACTTGGATGTAATTCTTTCCCCTTTCAAGTAATGTTGAGGACTATATGCACATTCTTTTTATCCAAAATATAATTATATGATCACTCAAATTTGAATTGCGTTACCAAATTATGTTTCTAAAAGGTGATGAGTTTCACTAAGTTTTAGTTTTGCAAGTTCTTATTATATACAAAATTTATAGATGTTTTTCAAAACTATTGAGCAGAACTTATTCAACAAGAAAATTGAGTTTTGAAATCAAAACCTTTCAAAATACCGTATGCGATTGACAATTTTAAAAAAATTCATCAAATTATTATAACCATAAGATCGAGTGCATTAAAACAATGATAATATAAGAAACTACATTATAGCTATGGGTGTTAACCAACAATTTAATCTCGATACATTTATTAAAATACTAATAAAAGTGAATGTAAATATAAAAAAGTAATTTTTTGTCGTATGTAATAAATAATAATTTATAACGAACTTAAAATGTACTTAATTTATTGTCGTTTGCGTACGTTAATAATTTATTAGTGACAAAAAATAGTTACAAATATACTTTATTAAAATACTAATAAAGTGAATGTAAATATAAAGGAGTAATTTTTGTCGTATTTAATAAATAATAATTTATAACAAAAAAAGTACTTTATTGTCGTCTTCGTACGTTAAAAAATTATTAGTGACAAAATATTAGTTACAAATATATTGGAGTAATCTCATAATTTAAAAGTACTTATTTGTTGTATATGTCAATTAACATTAATAACTACTAAACCTTAGTTATAATAAATTAAAATACATACCAATCAAAATAAATCGTTCGATCAATACATATAAAAGAAACTGGATGATGACCTTATTTTCTTTTGTTGAACTTGCTAAATAATTGGCCGGAATTAAATTGGAGATTGAAATAGGTCTACTTAATTATTTTGTCAAATTTTCACCATCATTTTCCCCAAAATGACCCTTGGGATAGGATGAAACCCTAATGCTCAAACGAGTTTTAACAACGTCCAAATGGGTTTCTCTAACACAACCTTCGGAGAAGAGAACCGGCCGATGTTTAACACGTCCTGAAGAGCTGCATCGCAATATGTGTGTGTTCAAGACCCCACTGCCCAGAACCAGCTCTTCTCTTTGCCTATAAATGCACCTCACTCTCAGTGGCTTTCACTCATCCAAAACAAACCCAGCTTAAATATTCAAGCTCTTGCTTCCTTTAGGTCTATTGTTATTTTCTGCAATGAGAAAGATCAAATCCAGATTTCAGCGTAGGGGAAGCAGGCAGGTGCGACATCCCGAGCAGCGCGAAGAAGTTCGGAGTGAGACACTTAACGGTGCGGGTGCACTCACAACGGTCGGCCCTATCCCAGTCCCAAACCCGGTACGCACCAATCGGCCGGCTTATGTGCTCGCCTTGCCAGCGCCACCCCGGTATGGCACAACCCAAATGTCTTCCATATTATTTTGTCACTTTCTTGCTTTGTTTGACACGCCGATTAGTAACCTAACTTACGCTTCTTTTCCATTTTAACCTATTTCGTTGTCTTTCCTTTTTCATGTTTAGCAATGGCAATATTGTGCTTCCTAATGGAACCCAGTAAGTTTTTGAGTACCTCTTTTGTATTTTCTTTTTAACTATGGAAAAGATAAAAACCTTTGAACTTACTCACCATTCTAATATACATTCTCTTGATACATGCAGCAATATTGTAGACGAAGAAATCAATATGGAGGTGATACTTTCCGCAATTCCGATGAATGTTTCTCTCTTACGGGGTCCTCAATTATCTCTTGCGGTGATTGATATTTCCACTGTCTTGTGTTTGCAAAACAGGAAGCTAACAGGATCATCGACCGCTTTCGTGGTGGTGAACTTCAGTTCTTGATTAATTGGTTATTTTTCTGTCTCTTCCTTACCGGAATCCCCTTAGTCATATCTGATATATAACCGCTTATGATGTATTTATATTTCTAACGTTAAGCTTCTTCTCTCTGTCATCTGGGTCCTCAAATTGGCGTTGGTAACTATAGGTATGAGGTGAGCATGCATGAAACCCGCTTAATCAACGATATGGCGTGGATATTTTCTCACTTACTCGATCTTGATTTCCTTAACCAGCTAATACCATGTACCTTTGAAATGTTTTCAGGAAGTTCAAGCACGTTTTGATGAGATGATACGTGAAATCGAATCACGCAGAAGATCGGATGCCTAAGTTCAGTTGGCCATGGGAAAGCGTCTTTGTTTTGAGCTTTTGATTAATGAGTCTGTTTATGTTTTTCTGTCTATGCATCCAGTAGGATGGAGTCTGAGTCTGAGAGATAACATAGAAGTAGTTTTAATGAGTATGTGGCAGGGGAAGCTTGTCTTCTACATACTCAGTCTTTAGCTTTCAAGCTAGTCTGCTAATGAACAATTGTTGTCAATAAATTAATTATGCGTGTGGAACCTCTCTCGTTCTCTCTCACGCACATCCTAACACACACAATCTAAAAGCAAAAAACTTGCCATTAAACTAGACATGGGTTCAGAAGATGAGAGTGTTTCACTTCTGATACGTTTAAAAGATTCACAGTAATAAAATGTTAAATTCAAACTTCATCACCTTACTGTTCATTGATCAAGTCGTTTAGAAACAGGAAATTCATCAAAATTTAATGCTAAAAATATTGTCGGAGTTAGGAGTTGCTCATCTACTGAAACCATATGTATACACTATCACAATAATGAATTTGTTGACGAAAAATAATTTCTGCAGAGATATCTTTATTAACAATAACTGAGATCCTTGTCTAATTCATATATGAGGACAAACCACAGGCAAGCAAATTTTCGTTTCTTTGTCACAAATTCTTACATCTTAAATGTTGAAAATACCGGTTGCTTTAAATTGTTTGAAACCAGAAAGTATCCCCAACTCCTTTTTCTTTTTTCTTATAAATCAAATAATAGATATAAAGACATATTTACGGGTAACAAAAACTTTGCAACGTTTGTTTCCATTAATACTTTATGGAGAGTCTCGTTTGGAAAGAACTTCCGGCTTGTGAATTCTCAAGTTTGGTTTCGAGTTCTACAGGCAAAATGTGGAGTCTAACCCTTCGATGGCTGTAACCCTGGAAGGGCTACATCCGGACAGGAGCACAGTGGTGTTTCTTGTCACGTGTGCTCAACAAACCCCACCGTCAAAATTAATTTCTGTCGTACGCTAATTTTGAGACAGATTTTAATCACGTGACGGTATACTCCCACCTGAACATGCAGCTTCTTTTCGGGGCCGTCGAACGTTACATTGTATGCCAGTATTTGCCCGACAAACGGACAAATCTACTGAAAGTGCGTGAAATACTGTGTCTCGGAGTCAACGTATTCAGACCCCTTCTCGTTTTTGGCATTATCTGCATGCCCAAAAGCGTGACCCACCGAAGACTTTAAAAGCTATATATGGGAGTTGGTTGGAAACTTGGAATTTTTGTCACTTTCTAGCACAGGAGTAGATAGATAGGCAAAAGATTTGCACGTCTTATTTGGAAATTATCAGCTTCAGAATCATATTAATATTTAGAGTAGTATTGGTCACAGTGTTGCAATCCACTGCCTGATTTTAGTCACTTCAGTCGTGTGTAGTTGAAGAGTGCAGTTTGTTTTCTTATATTAGCGTGACAAAAATGAGTTGTGAAGGCCTTCAGATCTTACAATGCTCAGAGATGTCGATACAATGGTAGGGTGTCGATCAATAATCGTGGCTATTTGAATATAACATAATATGCACAGCTACATCCATCTAGACTAGTTGAAATATATTGTCAAAAGCTTTTAACTAAAATTAAGAATATCATTACACATACTTAAAAATAACAAATTAATTTAGTCTCAACCTAATTCAACTTAAATTTCATATATTATTTAATTATTTAAGTTTAATCAAACTAAATTTTAAACTCACATTTAATAATATGTCGTGTTAAATTAGTTGAAATTGAAATATTTTAACTTAAAATTAATAAATTAAATAAATTTTGGTCAAGTTTAAATTTAAATATTTGATCTCAATATAATTCAATGAAAAAAATTAAATTTTAAATTAAAACTCAATTCCATTGCGTATATTAGATCAAAAGAAAAGGCAGCTAACAGACGATGTATAGCAAGTATGATAAGTATAGCTTCTCCTCCGATTTAGATACATTAATGTTTTCCTTCGTAGCAAGTTAATTCCAATTTCCTTGCAATTCAAAATTTCCAAAATATTTAGAATAGAAACACACTTAAAGCACCTCGTACATTCTTTTGCTATATGACATTATTGTAAGGATCAAAAAAGAGGTGGTTTTTACTTCTCATAGATTCCAACGGCACCAAATCTTTCACTTCCACTAGTAATTAAGATGTTTGATTGTCTACCATCACCTCTTATACTCATCTTTTGCACAAGGCGCAAATTACTTTTGTTAGTCACTAAGACTTGGTTACACTACAACAAGGTATATATTTGGCCACTTTTTTTTGGTTACGTTTTGAAAATTGTAACTAAAAATAAACCTTTGGTGATGGTTACCATAATCGTTACTAAATCAGGACCATTTGGTGATGATTTTTGAAAATCATTGCTAAAGCAAAATGTGGACTCTTTGGTGACGGATTTTAAAAAATCATCACTAAAAGTTTCTAATCTGGTGTGACAATAACTCTTATTGATCCTTTGGCGATGATTTTTGAAAAATCATTACCAAAAATGGCCTTTGTTGACGATTTTAAAAATCGTCACCAAATGTGCCAAATAATTATAGGAGGGAACAAAAAACAAGAATGACACTTTAATAAAAAAAACTAAAGCCTAAAACACCCATCTCTCATCCTCTACTCTTTCTTTCCTCTTCCCCCATAAACTAAAGGGCGCTTAAAAAAAACCAAAAGTTAAAAACACCTATGTTTCATCCTCTGCTCTCTTCTTTCCTCTTACTCCATGAATCATAACACTCTTAATCCATAGTCGACGATATTTCCTTTCATCGATTCACTCTATTAATTAGCCTTTACGTTTCTTTCTTCTCTCTTTTTCTATTAATGTTTTTATGGTTTCATTTATTTTAAATGGTTGAAATACTTGAGCTACCAAAATTGAATTCCAAAGTTGGAGTTTATAAAACCCAAACTCCCATCTTTACCAAAATCTAAGTCCGTGAAGGAGAGCAAAAGTTGTATCAATTGTGGTGGAGGTAATAAGGTGGCAACAGAAAAAGGGTCGATGAGAAGGTTAGTGAGTTTCATCGAGGAGAGGTTATGGGGAGTGTTAAGTCAGTGAACGTTGCTGGAACGTGAAAAATAGTTGTTGAAACTTAATGGTTGCGACTATATATAACATGTCTGTTTACTTTTTAGAGTTTGCTTTTTAGTTTTTAGTTTTGTTTTCCAACAACCAATTATGTAAGTAAATATCTTATAGAAAATCTACGAGGCTGGTAGTTTCTCTGTAGCTATAAAAAGTAAAAACAGATAATTATTGCATGAATTCTTCTAATCCATGTTTAGTGGTATAATGAGAAACCATCTTTGAGTTCTCTCTATTGATATATAATTATCTAGTGCATGCTCAATATTATCTTTAATTAGCTTGTTTTTCTTTCTTCTTGGGGTTCACTATAATGTGTTCTGTTAGGAAGAGGGTATGCCACATGTTATTTCATCTCAAATAGTTGAATGTCTTTATTAATTATATTTCTAGACCCTTTTAGTTTATTTTTTTCATTGACAGAAATTACTCGATACACCTGGAGTTCATCTCCACTTTTCGTTCTTTCCCACTTGCAGTTGAGTTCAGATGAGGAAAATTGTGTTTTGATGCAAATTCCATATACATGTGAAACCATGGTTCGTTCTCTTAATGCCTTCCTAATTATTGACTAATTATTTATGGCTTAATGCCTTCCTAATTATTGACTAATTATTTCTGAAATACCTTGGTTGACTGGTGTATGATGCTTTTCATTGTTTCGGTTTTCAAAGAATTCGTCACAACAAGTGCAAGTTGATATATCTGTGGAAGAAATTGGTGTTAGAGAAAGATCTCCTTATCATTTGTATACATGTAGTGACATTTCTTCTTCATCATTATCTCATATTATTCGGTAATTCTTCTCTTTGTAATCATTTTTGTGATCTTTTTCCTTTTGCTTTTTTTTTTTTTTTTGCATGTCATTGAAGCTTTTCTTCTCTTTGTTTACAGATTAAGAGCTGGAAATGTGATTTTTAACTATAGGTACTACAATAATAAATTGCAGAAAACTAAAGGTACCCTTTATCTTCCTATGGTAAAATATGTTTTAATCTACCTTTTCTTCTTTCCTCGAAGTTGCAACCTAAGAGTTAGTAAATGGTTACCCCAATTTACTTTAAATCTTTGTTTCCTCATCTTCTCTCATGCATTCAATGATTTTGGTTGCAGTTACTGAAGACTTTTCTTGTCCATTTTGCTTGGTAAAATGTGCTAACTTAAAGGTTAGACATGTTTCTATATCTTGTTTCTTTTTATAAACATGGAAAGCTAGTTAATACATTTCTCCTATATTATTTTTTCTCATCTTTTTGATTTAATATTTAGTTTTTGATGCTCAAAAGAATTTTAATCATAAATTTCTTTGTAGGGTATGAGATGTCATTTACCATCATCACATGATCTCTTTAACTTTGAATTTTAGGTTGGTAAACTTCTGGAATCCTTGTTAAATTCTCGATAACTTAAGTCTTTTGGACTATGACGAATAAGATAGCATTCATCAGGTGACTAATAAGATAGCATTGATAGTCTTGGAGCTCTAGAGATGAAGTGCTTTTAAACTGTCATGTTTTTCTTTATTCATCAAGCTTTATTCTTATTGTTTAAAGCATTCATAACCTTGCTGAAGCTATGGATGCACCCAATGCATATATGTTACAACACTTGCTTTTTGTTTTACTCTCAGGTTGGATTGTTGAGTGCTTATGTGATAAAGAAGTTGTACTTTGGAAGGTATTTAATGGTTTTCAATGAATATTTTGCTAGATTACTTTCTCATTCCATCACCCTCCTTTTTTCCTTCCTAATTAAAAACAAGCTAGCTTAATTATGCATAATTTCAGGCACTCTACTGATCTTGAAGTTCCAGACATGATTCTCATGGCTAATCCTTCGTATATGATAGCTGACGTATGAAGTTGCTCTTATCGACATGAATAAACCTAGAGTTATTCTAGTTATGTTGTAATTTTTGTAATCTTAGCATTTATAGTTTATAAACTAGTCTCTGTATCTATTATTTTGTTTATAATAATTGTTAAAGTTGTAATTAGAGTCTTGTATATAAAGAATATTCTTTTTTTGGAATAATTTAATGATATTTTATTTTTTATATACAATGCTTCAAATTTTCAATTATTTTTGTATTATATTTTTGTATAATAAATTAACAAAAATCTAAATATTATATATGATAATATGGATTTAAAATGTCACAAATAATGACGATTAGTGACAATTTTCAGACATTTAATGACAAATGTTTTCTTAGCCAAATGTCGTTTTTGTTGTGGTGTTAATAGTTTATGTATTTATTAAGGATTCTAATTTTTAGGTGTTGATTGTGTAAATAATTTCCTACTTTTTAAATACCCTTATCCAACTTGAAACAATGATCTGTAGTATTTTTTTATATCATCTAAAGACTTTATCCAATATCATCAAAATAACTTACAACTGAAAACTTTGTAATAAACAGTACTTGATATAATAACTTAAGGTTTCTTTAATCTATCTTAGAAATCTTTTTGTTATTTTATAATGAAATCCACTTTCCAAATTCATAAATCTTAAAAGTGTGAGTAAAACATACAAAATATATAGAGATACATTAAGCAGTCGACTAACCTTATGAGAATGTTTTATCCATTTCTTCCACTCTTCCATCATTGTACATCTCCCTTTGATATGAGAGTGTTCATAATTTTATAATTCTATATGCTGAATTTCTTTATAATCTCCTTTTTACATTTCTCCGAGCGAATGAAATTTTTATCCTTTTTTATGCTTAATCTCCATTATAAGGAAGTAAGACATTTATTCTAAGTATATTATCTCAAAAGCTTATGTCATGTCTTTTTTTAATTGAAGAATATATTCAACATTACTATTTGTAACTAGAAAATCATCAACATATAAAGAGATTATAATAAAATTATATTGATCACCTTTAATATACAAATCGGATCCACCAAAACTCTTAATAAAATGATAAGTCAATTATATTGCATATGTTTGGAATTAATTTTGATTGATTTGCGAAATTGGTGTTTAAATATTGATGTAATTAATTGTTAAATGTTTACAGATAGTTTTCAACACCAAAAATTACGAAAAAGGATCAAAAAGAGGAAAAATATCAGAAGAAATTCAAAAATTTCAGTCTAGCCAAAATTCAAAGACTAGGCGTGGGCGCGCCTAAGGACAGAATCTCAAATCCGCCTATTTCCAGAATTTATTTCCAAGTGAAACACAATCGCCAAGATCGTCTGGACTTCTACCTAAATTGGAACACAACTCAATCTAGATCAAGAACAAATCAAGATAATGAAGATGTTGAATTCAAGAAGGACATGAATGTTGATTGCCGTATTTTTAATGGAGGGTCTGCGTTACCGAGATTGCCTAATCCATTTATGATTTTTGCAAAACGATCAAGCATTGTGGAAATTGAATCACCTTCCTTCATGACGAACATTTCGTAGTCATGGAGAAGCATGTTGATCTTCGTCTCCCGAACTTGATTTGTCCCTTCATGAGTAACTCGAAGTCTCTCCCACATTTCCTTGGCAGTGGTGCATGAATTCACCCGATTTCTTTCCTCAACCGTTAAAGCACAGTATATCAGCTTCATAGCTTTAGCGTTGATATACGCTTGCTTCCAATCGTTGTCATCATACTCCAGCTCCGTTTTCAACTCGCCATTTTCTTTCAGTGGAGCTTGAAGGCCGAAGATAATGATCTTCCAGTATTCTACTCCCTCGCTTATGATGTGATACTTCATGGGATTTTTCCAAGAAGAATAGTTAGTACCATTAAACAATGGAGGGCGATTATTTGTGTTACCTTCTTCCGCTAGGTTGTTGTGTGCCATCCC
>JANKOD010000002.1:5376553-5407905 GCA_026284645.1 Erythroxylum acuminatum | reverse complement strand
AATTATTATATAATTTTAAACCATATGAAACATAAATGAAAATATATCTAACTAAATCTTTTATATGGATTATAACAAAAGTTAAACTAATATCAAAATAAATACTACAAAAAAGCCAAATAATATTATATAATTCCTAAAATAAACGTTACGATGGGTTTGTGGGTGTTGTGAAAATTAGGTGTAAAACATAAGGGCAAAAGAGATTAAAAAATAAACTCATTAATTAATCTGAAAAATCTACTAAAAAAGCGCTTTTTTAGAAACTCCAAATTTTAGCTTCTCAAAAAGTTGTATTTTAACTGCAAAAAAAAGCTATATTTACTAAAAAATGCTTTTTTATTTTACAACCAAACACTCATTTAAAAAAAAACTTTTGCGGTGAAAAAAAGTGCTTACTCACCCTCCAAAAGCTCAACCAAACAGACACTAAATTCCATAAGGCGAGATTTAGTGTTACGAAATGAAGACCCTAAAATTCCAGACTATTAAATCTCGTAAGGCAAGATCTTAACTTATGGAATTTAGTATTATGGAATGAAGACCCTAAAATTCCAAACTACTAAATCTTATAAGGCGACATCTCGCCTTTTGCGATTTGGTGTCCTGTTTTGAAAAAAAAGAAAAAAAATCATTTTTCATCTTTAATTTAATTATTTAATTGCTTTATTTACTTAAATATTATTTTTAATTATTCGATTTAAAAAAATAAAACAAACCTAATTTTTGTTATTGCACGAAATCCACAGACTAAGGTCTCGTTTGATTAGCTACCAGTCAACTATTTTTTTAGCTGATTAGTATGCTTCAGCTGTTTGACTGTTCAAACAGCTATGGAGAGTAGCTGATCCAATGGTTGTTTGTCTTCAAACAGCCAAAAATGAAAACGCTCCTATACAGGAGCGTTTTCATCAAACAACTAAATATTTAACCATCAAAAGCCAATTATACCCTTTCCTATGTAATAAAAGAGAGAGAAAGTTACAGGGTAAAGAAAAAAAAGCCTTTTTACAACTTTTTCTGCTGATGTTATATGTAAATTAATATACTTAAAAATATATTTACATCTAAGTATGATAAATTGTAGAAATATAAACTTTATTTGTTAATAAAAATTAATTAACAATTAGTTATAAAATATGTATTATAAATAAATATGAGTAATTGATCATCTTATATATTAGTATTATTATGTAATAAATAAAAACTGAATAAAATTTATTTTATTATCATATTGATTGTTAATTATTAATAAAATTTTAATATATTTTATTTTATTATCATTTTAATTATTAATAAAATAAAAAACATATATTTATTAATTAATAAAAATTAATTACCTTTACATATTTAAAAATTATTATACTTCAATTAAAAATAATTATATGTAAATTAATACATCAATTAATAACTTTTATTTTGATGCATTCAGCTTCAATACACGACCTCTTGGACATGATTGAACATACTTAAACTAATGGGAAGGGTTAAAAATTAAATTTGCAGGGACAAGATAAATTGATTTTTTTTATATTTTTTTTAAGTCATGTCTTTAGAAGTCATTTTACACATAAACGGTTAATACTAAACAGCTAATTTTACCAAACATCTCTAACAAACAGCTAGTGCAATCTACTAGTCAAATCAGCTGATAGAATCAGCTACCAGATAACAGCTAATGCAATCAGCCGATTGCCAAACAGAACCTTTGTCTAATTTTGTTTTCGTATGTCATCAAAAACAAACACGTCAATGTCTAAGTACCACTACCAGTCTAGTTACGTATTAATATTCCATAAAAGAAATCGTTCAACCCCGTGAGGAATACATTTTCCAGTTCCATGCACTGCTTAGAATTGTCGTTCCAATTAGAAGTTCTTAATATTTTAGTTTTCAGAGTATATATTGAATAAGAATATATAATAGTTGAAAACATGTTGAATTAGCAAAGATTTCGAACATTATGTTAACCTTTAAAGTGAACTAAACAACTTTATAACTAATAGGGAGGATGTGAATTTTACTATATATACTAAGCTCAACTTCAACTTAATGGATCTTCTCATTTAAACTCCAATTATATATCCTAAATTCAACATAGAACTGTATTTATCTTCATTTAAGACCTCTTTTTTTGTGCACTTAACTAATAATAATAGAACTAAATAAAATGTGGCGTTAATTACCACGTATTCATGTTGCAGTGGCACCTCCATTCCAAAACCTAGCCGATGGTTCCCTAACTTCAGTATTTATAGTGACCTCGTGATGCCACCAAAACATCAAAAGTGATGCAAGGCTAGCTTTTGCACTATCAATAAGTTCCTGCTCCTGGAACCACAAGAATCGGCTTGGCAAGTATTGCAATCGTAACAATCACCACATTATGTCTAAGTAGTAAGTATCGTCCACGATGCCACAAGTCAGACGAGTGAAACAAGGACAACCAAAATTGATCGTGGGGCACCCAAAATATTTTCAGATTAATATTGTTTGAGAGTGATAATGGGTTAGACTTGTCAATATTAATTAGTTGAAACTTATTATTTAAGTTACCGGTTTAATAAATAATTATGTAAATATTATATATTTAATAACAAGTTCTACCATCATGAAAATAATAAAAAAAAGAGCAAAATATGTACTGTATTGATAGTTTATTTTAATTGCTGTTGCTTTGACAGCAAATAATGTTACATATATACAAATATTTCTATTCGATTCTAAATTGAATTGATGTGATGTATTATTGTCTATTCTTAAATATATAAATATTAATCATACACTTATTTCAGTAATGACATGTGAAATCAATTGTCAAATACAAAGGCATTTGTCAATTTCTACAAAATATTAATCATACACTTATTTTAAATAATGACTTGAAATTAATCTTAAAATATAAATATTAGAATTTTTAATATAGGCAGACTATAAGATCCACTAATAAGAATTGAGCTTCAGTCAACTATTGTTAAAATAACTAAAACTAGTCAATTGAATAGTTGACCCTTATCACTTATAAACCTTTTAACAATTTCATGATTAGTCAAAATGAGATACTCTAACACACCCTTTCAAGTACAGCTGACAAACAAGCGAGAAATTAATAATCCGAACCAAACCTACTCTGATATCTTTTAATATAGATAGAGTGTAGAGTTCATTAACAAGATTTGAGTAATTTTGTTATATTAAAATTTCCAGTCATTTTGTCAATAGTTAACCCTTACTACCTATAACTTTTTAATATTTTTATGTTTAGTCAATATAAAATATTCTAACAATATACTCTTTTGTTTATAGTTGTGATTATCATAAGACATTTGAGTGAAATTCAAATTCAAAATAGATATATATAACTAAGAATGTAACAAATTTCAATGATATCATGAAATCAGTGATAAGAGATGGCGCTGACGGTACAATGGTATGAAACTGGATAAGTGTTTGTGATAATGATTAGTTAACATAATCAAAACAATAGAATAATGAGATGATGTTGAAACACTTGTCAATCTTATTGGATTGAATCAGACTTCCCTTATGTTCTATCCAAAAGTCAAGCATTTGCTTTTCCCCTTTTTTCTCGGCCGGCACCTCTTGTCAAGCAACCGCTTTCATATCACAGACAATCAACCAAATATTAATAAAACTAACTTATTAAACGGAGCCGACGAAGTTGAACATTTTAAAATCTGTCTTCCGTTCACTTTTATTTTAATTATAAAAGTATTAAAAATATCAAATAAAAATATTCCATATTCATATTTGGAGGACTTCTTATGATCAAGATTTATAACGAGACTAAAAAATCTAAAATATTTTTGAAGATAAATGAGATTCATTATAATAATAGCTTTTTATTAAAGAAATTTAGCTTATATTTACATTTTATTTACCAAAGTTTTATGATTGTGAACTATTAATTAATAAAATTAAGTTTATCTTTATTTATTAAAAATTTAGGCACTTTCTGATTTTCCTTCTTTTTTTGTTGTAGTTTTTATTTTTATATTTTAGTGTGAAAAAGAAATAATTATAAAATATTTCTAAAAATATATATTTTGAAATGATATAATTTAAAACTTATCACTTGATTCAAATTGGTTGGATCATTAAATAATTTATTTAAAAAATGTTATAGATACTCTATAATTTATTTAACTTACAAGAGTAATACTTATGATTTTCTTATTATTAGAAAAAAGATAAAGAACTCTCACCGATTTTCCTTTAGAGTCAAATATTTAAATAATCATAAAAATGATACTATTTTAAAAGATAATATCATAGGTCAAATGAATTACATTTATAAAAGCTTGAATCGTAAATTTACATTAAAAATGTCTTATTTGGAAAGAGCAAACACCAGAGGATTCAAGTTAAATATCAAACCAAAAGTATCTATATATATATTAAAAAAAAAGTTAGGCAAGTACTAACTATTTGTTGTTTTTATGGAATGGAGTTAGGCAATTACTTTGAAGTTTGAAATCGCGAGGACGTTAAACTATTTCGAAATTCCACCAATGTGAATGTAAGATAGGAGGAGAAAGATTCTTGAACGCAACTTTAACAGTAGTTATCGACCAAGCACGCCGATGCCAACAATTTTAGAAGTGATGCTTTCGGTTTTAAGGAAAGTGCCAAAGTGAAACGGAGAGCGCAAGATTCGAGTGCAGATTTTCTGTTTAATATTATTGTGTCTTATTGTGTCCAATAAATTTCAGTTATTTATTTATGTAAATCTCGCATGAAATCCGCGTGGGTTCCGTAAAATAAATGACTGAGATTTTACGAGACAGAATAAGACATAGTCGCAAAAGTCCACCACCCAATTCATATCATAAAACGTCGTAGTGTCGCTGTTCGTAGGGGACCTCTTCCGTGTTATGAGTGGAGACGACCAAGTCGACGGCTTATATGGGTAGAAAATGCACGTTCAGAATATACTTATAAAAATAAACGAAATCTTCGTTGAAGTGTGAACCGATCAAATCGAGGAAGAGATATATAAAAAATCAGAACAATTCCAATACTCAATACGTTCTAAGTTATGGATCCCATTCAAAGTCTCTCGTGATATTACAAGATGACTTAATTATTAGTTAGGTGAATCGTCAGCATTTCTTTTTCTTTCAAATAAGGAGATAGACTATATATATACATACACAAACACTGGGATTTAAACTTAAAAATAAGGAAAGAAAAGTTATTTAATTTTTATATTTAATACAAAACCAATTAAATTCAAGTTAAATTAATAATTTAAAATAACTATAGTAAATTATTAGTTTGAATATGTTTTTAATATTCAATTTAAATTTTCAGTTGAAAATTTGTAATTGAAATCTTATAAAAATAATTTTTTTCTAAAAATTTTACCTTAAAATCTTTTTTAATATTTGATTTTTATATTATGTCCTAAAAATGAATAAGAAGATATAAAAATTGAAATTTTACTTTATTAGTAAACTAAAATGTAAATTTAATGTATATTATCTTTGAAAATTGACATTGCATACCATTTTACATATTTGAAAATTTCTTTTTATGTATATACTTAAAAAAACTAGAACATATGTTACATTGAATTACGTATGAAAAAGAGTTAGATTTCATGTAATTAAAATAATTTTTTAAAAGGAAAAAATAAGAAAGAATTATGAATCGTATCTAATACCGATACAAGAATTATAAAGTATCCCATCTAATACGGGGACAAGAACTGTAATATCCTTAATTTTTGTTTTGAAAGAGAGTAATATCCTTAATTAAACATCTGGTTGGTACGCTGCTCGTCGTACGTTAAACAGGAACTTAACGGAAAAAAAAAGGTTTACTTTTACAGTTTACTAGAAAAGAAAATGAAGATGGCGATGCGATGGCGTCGAGGGGTGGGTGTGGACTTGGGAAGGATGGAACATCCCAAGTTTGAAAACTGACACACAATGAACCCGGCCGCAAATGGGTCCACATTCGCATTTCAACTTCCTAACGTCAAGCTTTAGGGGTCCACTAAACCAATGAAGTGGGACCCAAAAGCGTCTCCTTCTCTCCTTTAAGCTTTTGAGTTTTGACTTTTCTTACTTCATACGTGGTATCTCTGGGACCCACAACTGTTTCGAGGGGTTTTTTGGTAATAAAAAAACATGAAAGTATATTCAATTAAAATAAAAATACAGAAATGCGTATATGATCGGAAGTTTTGTTTTCTTTTTTGTTGTTTTGACGTTCGTCTTTGTCTGCAAGCAAAGTTACAAAGAGCTGTCCCTCCAGGGTTTGTGATTTGTCTTATTCAATCCTGCTCAGTTAGTTTGCAACTGCAGGGAGGCTATTCGTTTTATTTTCTCGGAAACCAAACGGGAAACAACAGCTGAAGTATTCTTTTGCTTTTTCTCTGCGTACGTCTTTGTTTTTTTGTTTTTAATACCTTTTCTCGTGGGAGTAAAAGGAGGAGAAGAAATAGAAAAAACACTTAAAATGTTCGCTTGGTTTGTTGTCAAAAACAGAACGTTAGTGAACCTGGTACCCATTTTAATCCCTATCCATTCCCTTCTGTATCTGGTTAGTTTTCTTTCTTTGATATTTATGGACTTCATTCACAGCAATTCCTTTTTGTGAACATAAATGACAGTGATGCTGACAGGCATGGTGGGTTGAATGTGCCAGCTGTTTTGAGGTATATTGCTCTTTTTTCATGTCCATTCTTATACTTACACCACTCTCCTTCTTCTAGGGCATTTGAGTGCTGCTTTTTGGTTTATTATATACCCTTTCCCCCTTTTTTCAAACACATGGATCGAGTGGTGGGTAGGATTTTTGTGAAAGGCAAGATCTTTTTTATTTTTGGGTGTTGGAGGAGGGGCTATCTTATTGTCCACTATCAATGGTTTCTATGAGAAGTACAGAAATAACAAAGGTTAGATGAATGCATGTTTAGACTTTATTTGAAGCCATCCATCAAATTCAACCCAACTAACAGGAAGGGATAAGTACTTCAAAATCCATTGATTTTGATTTTGATACTAGTTCAGGCAATTATTTTGTTTGTTGTTTTTAAATTATGTGTGTATATGTGAGTAGGAATAGAGCTATGGCCTGTTATTGTTACCGTAGTTGCATGTTGTCCACAATGCTGGTAGAATAAATAATGTATATATATCTGTCGTGTTGGGACACTAATTGATCGATAATTATAATGCATTCATGCTTGGTTTTATGACATCAAGTTGCCTTTTGGCTTCTCCGAAAGACATGATCGATCACTGAACTTTTCGTGTACTGAATAATTTACCTTCTGGGTTTGGTTTTGACGTTAGACGCTCTATTTTTTATGCCCTTTTTTCAGCTAAGAAAATGTTCCAGTGTGTGTTTTTCCTTGATGGTCAGGATGTTTTATGTAAATCTGTTTTCTCAGCCATGTCTGTACGTATGTTTAGACATTAATCTACCGGAACATAAAAAGTGAGGCCAAGGCCTTTTTCCTGTTCGCGAGTGCTTCTTCATCAGATTCAGAGTTAATAAGAAAAATCTAGTTGAAAAGAAAATCAGTTCCATTAGTAGCAATAGTAGTCCCGCAAAATCTGTAAAGTTCTATTCACTTTATTCCACCTAGTTTTAAAAAGAACCTCTCTACTTTTGTTGATTTTTTGCGGAGGACATGAGTTGCGTTTCACTTTTCTGACTAGAAAATTCTCAAGCAACGAGTCCCCACCTTCAGTTCAAGCCTCTTTTTTGACTTTGTAGGTTATTAGCATTTGATAGCATAACAAATATAAAAAACAATTGTAAGGACGAGAAAGAAATGAACTTCGGGCCTTCAGTTCCTTATTGTTGACACCAGTATTTCCAAGTCAACACCCCTCTCAAACTGCATATTTTATTCTACAAGCACTTCGAGTTATGGAGGAGATGATCATTAATGACATCAATCAGTATTAAAAATACGCTGTATCACATAAAAACTTGTACCATGCATTTGGCAGGTATATGATCTAGATTCATTAGCTTATACAAGAGAACGTATCCTTCTGACAGATAGGAACGTTGACTTACAACCCTTCCGGAATAATTATATAAGCAGTAGCTGCTACACCCTATTTACAATCTTAAAGGCTTTGCTTCTTTCGTGCACTGGTTCTTGCCTAAGCATCTCCCTTGCAGCAGTAACTTGAGCTTTTTATTCGTCTTTTCACATAAATATGAAATGAACATCGTCTTGTTTCTGATATTGATTTAGTTTCCTGCACTACAGGAGATATAACTGTCAATCCCTTCAATGGTTCATTCAACTGAAGAGGAACATGAAATAAAGGAGAGAGACGTTAGAAGCTTGTCATCATTCCATCACTCTCAAAATGGACCTTACATGCATAAGGTTGGGGTGCCTCCTAAACAGAATCTGTTCAAGGAATTCAGTAACACAGTGAAAGAGACCTTCTTCGCAGATGACCCTCTACGTCCTTTCAAGGACCAACCAAGGTCTAAGAAATTCATCCTGGGCATCCAAGCAGCCTTTCCTATCCTTGAGTGGGGAAGGAATTATAATCTAACCAAATTCAGAGGGGACCTTATTGCTGGACTGACAATTGCTAGTCTTTGCATTCCTCAGGTAGATTATTGTCGCAAATACAATTCACAAGAAACAGAAACACTTCTGACTTCTCTTTCCTTGATTGACAAAATCAGGACATTGGGTACGCAAAGCTTGCAAATTTGGACCCCCAGTATGGACTATGTAAGTTTCACTTTCTTGGTTTGTTTGATCTTTTTCTTTCACTTGAGCTTACAATTCCTGTGGTTCATGTTGGACATGTTCATCAGACTCCAGCTTTGTCCCCCCATTGATATATGCCTGCATGGGTAGTTCAAGAGATATAGCAATAGGTCCAGTAGCTGTGGTGTCTCTTTTATTGGGAACTCTTCTTCAGGACGAAATTGATCCAGTTAAAAATGCACCTGAATACCGTAGGCTTGCATTCACAGCCACTTTTTTTGCTGGAATAACTGAAGTAACTCTCGGGTTTCTAAGGTAATTCAACAACTTCATTTGATAATATTTTGCGGCATATCTACACTGTTAATAGTAAATTCTGATCAATTAAATCTATAATCTAGCTTCATTCAGAAGTTATCTAGATTACATTTCAATATTGTTACTTCATAATGAGGGTTATGTTGTAGGTTGGGTTTCTTGATAGATTTCCTATCACATGCTGCTATCGTTGGTTTTATGGGTGGAGCTGCTATAACAATTGCTCTACAACAGCTAAAGGGTTTTCTTGGAATTAAGAAGTTCACCAAAAAGAGTGACATAGTCTCTGTAATGCGCTCAGTTTTTAACTCAGCTCATCATGGGGTAAGATGGCTCTCACTTGCTCCTTCCCCTATTTTCTCCTTTTGCTTTCCTTACGATTGAAAGTGAAAGCAAAAACCTACAGAATAGGATTTCTAAAGGAAGTGTTCATTGATGAATATTTTGTAGTGGAACTGGCAGACTATAGTCATCGGTGCAAGCTTCTTAGCTTTCCTACTTCTCGCCAAGTACATTGTAAGGATATCCAACTGCTTTATCATTTTACTCATAAATTGTGGCATCATTCCTAACTTTTGCATTCTGCTGATGATCAGGGGAAGAAGAACAGAAAGTTCTTCTGGGTACCAGCTATTGCCCCATTGATATCTGTTGTTCTATCAACATTTTTTGTGTTTATAACCCGGGCAGATAAGCAAGGCGTTCAGATCGTAAGAATACTCTATTACTCACTCATATTTAGTCCTCTTGATGGAAAACAATTGTTTTAGCTGCAATTAGGGCATCAAAGTAGCAACAGAAGACCTGAGTTGATACTGATTGATCTTTTGATGCTTGAAGGTGAAACATATTGAGAAAGGAATAAATCCCTCTTCTGTGAATAAAATATACTGGAGCGGTCCATATCTTGGTAAAGGTTTTAGGATTGGTGTTGTGGCTGGAATGATAGGATTGACGGTAAGGCATTTTCTAGACCATCCTCATACTAAGAAAGTTAGATTGTTAAATCTTAAGCTAAGCTATTTGTATGTGGTCTTTCTTCTTGGAATGGATTCATTAGGAAGCCATGGCAATTGGAAGAACGTTTGCGTCTATGAAAGACTATCAAGTGGATGGAAACAAAGAAATGGTGGCACTAGGAACAATGAATGTGATTGGTTCACTGACTTCATGCTACGTTTCGACAGGTGAAGAAAACCCTCAAATAGATAGTTTAATAGATCATACTTCTAACAACAATATAAGTGTCTGACAAATGTGATGAGTGCATCATCATATGTGAAAAACTATCCACATTCTGAGAAAAGCTAAAGCATAAAGGGCTATCACTTTAACAATCACCTATCTTCAGTCACTTATATATTGTTGACAAATGCGACGAGTGCATCATCCTATGTGAAAAACTATCCACATTCTGAGAAAAGCTAAAGCATAAAGGGTTATCACTCTAACAATCACCTATCTTCAGTCACTTAAGAACTTGTTAGAATAACTAGATACCAACTTCCAAATAAACTTTCCCTAATGGATGGTTGACTTCTATGCTAAGTTTATTATGTAGATGGACTTGTGAGTAGTGTATAAATACTTGTTATTTATTTGAGTTTTTATACATGCAGGTTCATTTTCTCGATCAGCTGTAAATTACATGGCTGGCTGCCACACTGCAGTCTCCAACATTGTTATGTCAGTTGTCGTTCTTCTGACTTTGGAATTTATCACCCCTCTTTTCAAGTACACACCAAATGCAATCCTAGCTTCCATCATTATAGCAGCCGTGATTAGCCTAATTGACTATGAAGCAGTTGTGTTGATATGGAAGATTGATAAGTTTGATTTTATTGCCTGCATGGGAGCCTTCTTTGGAGTGGTTTTCGCCAATGTTGAGATAGGCCTCTTGATTGCAGTAAGAATTAAATGGCCACCGTCTGAATTGCACTTGAACTTACAAACTAACTATGGATGGAAGAAACTATTAAAATACAATCTAAATTTATGTCATGGCAGGTCTGTATATCCTTTGCTAAGATTCTATTGCAAGTCACTAGGCCCCGGACTGCAATCCTTGGGAAGCTACCAAGGACAAACGTGTATAGAAACACTCAGCAATATCCAGAATCAACAAAGGTTCCAGGTGTTTTAATTGTGAGAGTCGACTCGGCAATTTACTTCTCCAATTCTAATTATATTAAAGAGAGGTGGGAATGCATTTTGGACGATTTTTGACTCCTTTTAATCTTTTCTAAATTCAACAGTTCATGTGGTTTCTTGGTTGTTGATGCAACAAAAGCCATCATCCAAATAGGGCTATATCTACAGTGTCCAACATTTACATAGATCTTTCATTTCAAATTAGTTTTTGATTCAGAAACTAGCATGCTCAAGGCATTTGTCTTGACTTTATGACCATAAGAGCTAGTTATTTTAGCAGTTTACATGCATCAAGCATCCGAGCTTTTACATCCTGTGTAATAATGGAAATTCTTACTTTATAACTTTGCTAACGGCTAGAACTCCAGCAACTCTTTGATAGAGTATAATTTTTTTCCTTTTCAGGATATTGAGGTGGCTAGTAGATGAGGAAGAAAAGGGAGTCGCATCCCATCAACCAAGAATCCAGTTCTTGATTGTAGAGATGTCACGTGAGCTGTTCTCTACTACGCTTATTTGTTTGTTTGTCTGAAACTCATCTCATTGCATTTTTGCTTACTCTTTGACAGCTGTTACTGACATTGACACGAGCGGGATTCATGCTTTTGAAGAATTATACAAGAGTCTCCAGAAAAGGGATGTTCAGGTAATCACTGTTACTAGACTCTCCTAAAGTGTTAAACGTAATTTAAAACTATAGCATCAACAAAAGCTGAAATATTTGTGCTTCAGAAGTTTCCAAGTTACCTTACCAGAAGTGTCTTGTGTTGTTGGACAGCTTATCCTGGCAAATCCTGGACCTATTGTCATCAACAAGCTTTATGCCTCCAATTTCGCAGACCTGATCGGAGAGGACAGAATCTTCCTCACGGTTGCGGATGCTGTGGCCTCATGTTCTCCAAAACTTGTGGAAGCTGTTTGAGGATGTTGGGAAAATAGTAGATAATAAGTTGAGAGAAATGTGGTTTCATAGCAATGTATCTGAAAGACTCTGGAGGTTTTAATGCTTAGTTGAATAGTTGTAGGTGGAGGGGTGTTACTGTAAAGTCAAAGTGAAGTGCTTAGGGGCAGAGCAAAGATGAAGTATACTCACCAATAAGGTTCACTATCTTTCAAGGGGTTTAGTGCTTTAAATGATAAGAGGTCTACAGCATCAGATAATGTAATCCCAGAGTTTCCGTTGATGGGTGGGTGTTCCTCGTTTCATCAATACTTCCATTTTGCTCTTTCCCTCAATTGACTCAACTCTCCAACTTTCTTGTTCTCCTCTAAGTTCTCTCGGCAAATGTTTTCATGTTCAAGTGGCACAAGAAGAGAAGCAATTTATTATCTCGTCTTTATCGGCCGCGAATCCGATGTTGAAAGAGACGCAATGTTTTGTTGCTGTCTGGGGCTTTGCAAGAACATGGCCGCGAAGGAGGGTAGGTTCAGTAAGGCTTTCGTTGGATAGAGAAAAGGTTCCAGAATTGGTAAATATAAAAAAGCTAACATAACCATTTCGTAGTGCTTGTGCCTTGTGTGGATAAGCTTCTCGAAGCAGGTGGTACGTAAGTAATGGCTTTATGAGTAAAAAGTAAAAGCCCACTGGTCCTCTGGTGGCTTTCCTTGCGTAATCATTATGCATTACAAAAGCAGTGTGATTTTGGGCTAACCTTCATCCAAAAGACTAAACCTCGGGTGATTGAAACTTAAACAGGTTATTCGTATTTGGGCTATTTGTATTCCTACGGAAATCTTGTTTCCTTACAATCTTAACCAAATTCCTGAACAAACAGAACAAGCAGGCATTTTGCTTCAAATTGAAGAAAGACCCGAAGGGGCACTTGGTATATCCTGATTACTGTACAAATAAGGAAAAATTTGTGCTCTTTATAGTGAATGAAGTTCGAACTTTGACAAAGAAAATGGACTTCCTCACTGTTGAGTTTCTGGATTTGCAAGAATTGGACTGCTACCATAGTGGTCTCCGCACGATCACTCTCAAACAGGCCCATCGAAACTTCATCGTTAAATTTACCTGTTATCAACCTCAACCATCTACTCAGTCGTTGCTTTACCACCCTTAGTTCGCTCGATTGTCAGCCATTTCTTGTTTCCTCCACCACCACCTTTAGAACTTAGAAGTATTTCCTTTCTTATGCTTCTCAATGTCCACAAACCTAAAACCTTTAAACTCCTGAAAGCCTCATTACTGATCCCAGTGTTAATGTAAACTCGAAGCCAGCTTGGCTTCGTAAGAAAGGACCAGCGCTATTTGGCCCTTATGATACTATGCAGAATGGGAATTCAGCACCACTATTTTGACCATTGCCACCTCCACAAGTGATCTGTTTATCAGGGCCATTGGCGATGGATATTGTTTCTCGTCTGTTTAGACCAATGAGGAAGAATAAGAACAAAAAATAGGAAGACAAGCCATGTTGCTGAAATATTGCGTTGTGTTGGATAATCAAGGAATGTGGTTTATGGTTTATGGTTATGGGGGACAGTTATTTCATCGTCCTCTTAAGAAATATGGCGGCTTCCCAAGTCAGTGTTTTGACTGCTGAATTCGCCTGGCATATAGTTATCAAGTTAAATATTTTTCCTTGCCTAGTCATACTGAAATCCGACGCATGATCTAAATTTAAGTGGACTTTGCTCAGTTCTTCATTCTTGCATCGGAGAAAAGATTAACACTGTGCCGCACAAGATCCTCAATTCATGGCATTCTTAATGAAATCTCGCAGATGGCTATACTTGGCGGTCCGAACATTGGGAAGTCGAGTCTTCTTAATGCATGGAGCAGTGTTATGTCGCTACAGCCTGTCTACTTTTTGGGGTTGCATTGGTGTGTATGTCCTAAAATTTCAATTATCTGTTCATCAATATCCTTTTGTAAGTAATTTACTTGACTGAAAAATGGCCTGTTTTTATTTAGAAAGGAAGCGGTCATTACATGTTACATATTATTACAAAAACAATCAGTAATAACCAGGTGGTCTGATCAGCCATTGGTCACCACCAGTTTTGGCCAATCTTAGCTCACAATGATAGCAACCAACCTATTCCCCTACTTCAGCCGTAAGAAAGATTTGCACTTCATGGAGGTGAACTGTCTCTGGAACTCTCCTCGCAAAATTCACACAGGTTCAAGTTGGCTGCACCAAAGACAAGCAGCTCCCCTCTGTATCACCAACTTGGTGAGAGGTGTATGTTTCATCATGCATCAGGGAATATGCCTGTATACGCAGAATTGTGTCTGCAGGGGAATATATTTGCTGTTACCGGCGAGCCCATATACAGAGAATCAACTTAGCACCTTACGAAGCTCATTGACAAGTTGCAGACGGTTTGATGGCTCAACCTGTATCGAATTGTGAACTGTTGTTATTACATATGATTCAGATAATGACAGACAAGTATCACCTTAAAGGCAAAGCAAAGATTATGACCATTTACCTTGCTTAAAAGGGCAGCAAGGCCTTGAGGTAGAGCCTTCAAGTCTGAAGCAGATTCACCAATACTTCTGAGTTGAAGCAATACCTTCTGGACCCGCAATTCCTGTAGCTTTTCTTCATAATTTCCCGAATCTTCTTTCCATGCAAAGAAAGCCTCATCATCCATCCAAGCTACTTCTCTGCTACTGGCAACACTGGAGCTCAAGAACCATGTTCTCATCAACTCTAGTGCAGATTTGTGCGACAGTTGGTCACCAGATGCATCTTTGATAGTCTTGACCATTGAAAACTCGGCAACTCTCCTGCGTAGCCTTCTGCAGAAATATGAACGGGATCTACCCCATTCCACCACTTCTTTAATCACTCCTTTAGCAGCCATCCTTAGCGAGGAATCATGAAGCTCGGCGAATTTGGTAGCTATCTGAGTATAGACTGGAAGGAGCTGTTTTTCACGAGCCTTTATCTGCTGTTGTAATGATTCATGTGTACCATAATTCCCACTGTTCCTGGCTTCCTGAAGCTCTGCCCTCAGATTGATAAGCTGTTGATCAAGCCTACCCATACAATCCAGCAGTTCTTTTGTCCTAAATTTAATCTCAATCATTCCTTCTGGCTCAAGAACATTGCCTTTGGCTGTTCTGTCAGCATACATTTCAATATGATCTGAATTGATCTGACTATCCACCACAACCCATGCTCCACCTCGAAGCTCGCCCATCATGGGGATGTATACAAAAACAGGTTGTTTGTATGTTCTAAGGTTCTCAACTATGGTTGAACCTGCCTGCAGGATACCTTCAAAAAGGTCTCTCTGTCCACCAGAAAAGCCTCTCCAGTTGGCAAGAATGAAAAGTGGAAGCTCTTCCTTATTAAAATCCAATATAGCTTGTGCTGTTTTTGTTGCCGAATCTGGAAACCATACTTGCCCAGCCTGAGGGACAACCCTCTCGTGAGAATCAAGCTGTCCTGGGTCAGCAGGGATAACTTGCATAACAGTCTGTGTCTCAACAGCTACTATTCCTACAGGAATTCCTCCTAACTTTGCCCTTCCTGTAACAACTGTCCTTGCCCAGCCTTCCAGTGTCTCGACAAAACTATCCTTGTCAAAAATACCACCGAGCCATTTCCCATTACCATTGAGAATGCCAGAAATAGCAGCACGCGGATCACACGAGTTTTCTGGGAAGTATTCCACGGGCCTTTCTGGGGGATCCAAGGAGCTAACAATGGGAAGTGCACCGCCTATGTGGGGAGGTATACAGCTTAGCCACTTCAAAATGGCAGATACACCTTCAAGGTCATCTGATACCGTCAGATGAACAACTCCATTAGTTGCCATAATTTTAGGTCCACCAAGTTGCATGTGAGAGCTATAAACCTCACGACCAAGAAGTTTATTTAATGCAGAGAAACCCGTCAAAATAATGGGCTGATCAAGCCTCTGTATGCATCTCATGCCAAGCCTAGCAAGATAAGCACCAATTCCCACAGTTCTGCCAGTCACATATGTTAAGGTAAAGGTTTCCTGGTATGCTCTAGAATAGGCACTAGCAATTGCTCCACTTCCAGATAAGTTCTCGACCCCCAAACCATCCTCCTTCCCAACAATGGCATCTATCACCCATCTAGCTTCTCCATCTGCCAATTTCAGCTCATGTGCTATTACAGAAGATCCAATTCGTGCATAATCCTCCTGATTTAGGTATACGTATTGGAAACCACGCTCAGGGCATAATTCATCTGACCAACCAATCTTAAAGCAGGACTTAACTTCCTCTGCCACCCCAATACGAGCACCAGAATTGGCTGCCAAATAAATGAGAGGCAGTTTCTTAGTGCAAGCAAGATCAGTCACTGCAAGGAAGAATGCATCCTCTCTCGGACCAAAAGATCCAGCTTTGAAGGTAACATCATTGGCTACTATCAAAATTTTCCTCCCTGATGGGAACTCTGGCGTAGATAATTCCATGGTCCAGGCTACCATGCCAACATCATTAAGCCCCACTGGACGATCACTAGGAACAAGAGGAGTACCCCAGCTGCCTTTTCTCTCAGCAAATACAAGCTCTGCAACTTTGAGAAGTTTACCGTTGGGTTTCCCAGTTCCTGGAAGATGAGCAGCCCATATTTGTTCCAAGGCTGCCTCAAATGCCTGAAAGATGATTTGAGCAGTGTAAACAGAGCTTTTATTTTCTAAACTTCTGGGATCAATAACAAAATAGTAATACCCTCAAGCAGAAAATATCGGACATACCAATGGAAAATCATAGCAGTAGGTCGTGCTGCTTCTCCTTGCCAACAGACGTTTCCGATCGAGAGCTGTCAAAGACTGGTAATGTGCATTAATTGCTACACCATGCAGAGGACCATGCTCGGAGATAGAATGATATACCACACTGTGTTTGCTGGTATCGTCGAATTCCCGATATATCTGAATGGAACATCAGTCAGTAATACATTAGTGATACCTTAGTTTCCATAAGAAAACTAAAATTTTAAACCAGATCGAAAACCAAAAACCAATAGATTCTTGTAGTGAGGAAGTTAGTGATGATGGTAACTTCATTAGTCACCTACATCTGTAAGACGCGTGATGATAATGTCTTGCAAGAGCATGAACTAATATTCACATTAATATACATTTTGAAACTAAACAAGCTGATTCAAAGTGTCTATAGGCCAAATACTATCCCCCACTGAACCTCTGACTCCAATTTCTATGAAGTTGACCTATTGAGGAGAGTTTTTCCACCATGGGGAACGACACCATTTTTAGCAAGTTCCATTCGAAAAGTAGTTAGCATTGGAGGAGTCTACACACAACTGGTGCATATATACCTCCATTCCTCTTCTAGTCTACTTTCTATGGAGTGAACAAAATGGCGAGAGTATATCCATTCTTCTTCAAGTCACAATTCATTTAAAAGCTGTGTCAGTAGTTGCCAAGCCTAATCAAAAGCTTTTCCTGAGAATTTATCTGATGGGATAACTTACATGTACCACACAGGTGTGACCAGTAACATTTGTGACAATAACCCTCCAAGCACCATTTGCTTGTCCAGATGATGCCATCCAGAGCCTAACTTCCCATTCACAAACACCTAACCTGTGCATTCTAACACCAACTGATGCATGAATTTCCCTAGCCTGTTCTTCCAAAATTGAGTGAACAGCAGTTTCTTCTTGGTCAGCATCTATGTCAACTCTCCTGAAAGACAGTACCACAATATAAGGAACTTTGTGTATCCAACAACAATAAACACCAAAGAATATAATAAAAATTGTAGAAGCAAATACTTGGTGTAAGGCACAAGATCATCTATTCTCTGCTCGTGCAAGATACAGAGATACATATGAGCATGATCTGATTTGACAGTAGCATTATGCGAATTAAGCTCCAATTCCTCCATTGCAGCAACTAATGACCTCAAAATGCTTCTTGAAGTAAAGGATGTAGCTGATTGCAGACGGGTTGCTTCCATACCCAGCCCTTGATATGCAGCAAATCCTTCATTAGTTGACTGCCTGACAAGCGTTTTAAGGAACATCCTCTGGATTGGCACTGGCTTATCTACTACAGTATACAAATGCCATTGTCGATCTCGGGATGGAGTATATTTTATGTTTTCATATCCTTTAAGCTTGTCCTGCATCAAAACAATATATATCATACTTTACATCAAAATCTAGAATGATCTTGTCTTGTTCCCCTCAATTTTTGTTTAACTTCTTTTATTTTTCCAAATAAGCATACAACAGCCATCAATAAGCGTACCAGCTCAAGGTAGATGGATAGCGGTGGCTCCAAATGTCGCAGCAGAGGCTCTTCTTCATAATAGAGCTTTTCTGCTGTCCAGTGAAAAGAGTGTCTCATAGGAGCTCTCCCTTCATCCCTCTGTATGATACAGCTAATAACCCCCACACCTGCAGTCCGTAAACTGGAGCCCACTTCTTGCTCTTTAAGTATTTCGGCTAACCTCTCAATTCTTTCCTGGGCCTGATCCTCGTCACCGCTGCAAGTAGTCAAAGTATAGCATTGCTAAGAATGGAATGGACCCAGTGATTCAACAGCCTGATATTTTTTTCGGTCTACCTTAAAAAAATTTCACTTCCCCTTAAGTTTCTAAAAAGAGACTTGGAAACCTAATAATTTGAATCTTTAAACTGGGACCTGCTACTGAGCTACACCATATGCAGATAGCATTTAAATTAAATGCACTACCTAGAGATTGTTTTTAATGCTATAGAAATTAAAATTCATGAAAGGGCATCCAAGTTATTAATAGACACCCAACGTACCTATCCTGAAGTAAACTCATCTGATTGTTGATGCCCACCAGTGCAATATGCATCATATTACCAAAAATAACTGATTCTGCATATCCACTTGGAACTGCTCCTTGAAGGTTATGAGTTGTTTCCCTTATAGCGGCATTAACAATTGTGGGTAAAAATTGGAGAGACTTGATGATAACCATGGCTCCCCATTTCCTCTGACAATGTTTCTCAACATGTGGTTTATCTGAAAATACATCTTCAGAGCCACCCTTTCTCTCAAGATGCTCTTCCAAGAACTCCCATGATGCAATAAGACCAGATCTGTGCCACTGCATTCTGACACTTCCTTTCACAAGATAGGGCTGGCAGGTTTGTACAAACAGTCAATTTAAGAAAATACTATTTATTAGGAAGAACAAGCAGAAGGTTAAAAAAGTTTTAGATAGTACCTGGTATAGCCTACGAACATAAGTTTCGACAACCCGTCTTTGAAGGGTGTGATCACTATGATCAAAGAGACTCACAAGAGCATCCTCAACTGCCAATGGAGCATTGACAAGATCCTCCATCCGTTCATTAATGGCACTTTTTCTCTTGGGAGTATCCATATGTTCACCATCCTCAGTGAACATTTCTAGTTCAGAAAGAGTCCTAGCAATGGTGGAACGAAGTTCACTCAGCTTGGTTTGTTCAAGCAGTTGACTTGCCTTTAATGCCAACTGCACACACCAAAAATTTACTGTTTAAGGAGCAAGAAATAACCATGAAAACAATGTCACAAACAACCAATCTTCAATGTACAAACATCTAAATTCCTTGACTCATTTTCAAAACTTGAGTAAAGTAGAGCAGCATGGATTAAATGCTCATAATTTGACAATTAGACAAAGTGCAACAGCTGACCTCAGAATAACTTGTATGGTTAAGTTGAGAGAACCGGATTAGTTTATCCCTATATGCAGCCGGGTTTGGATAAACCAGCTGTTCCATAAGCCGCAATATCAATTTATTTTTACTCCTAACACCCTGCAAACCACAACATAGATGCTGTTAGTACGACTACAGAGATGAAGTGACCATGGCCAGCATGACATAGATATGATACCTGATGAGAAAGTACAATGTCCACAACTTTCAATAGATCTTTCTTATACTGAAGTCGAAGACGCTCAATCACATCAGCCTGAAGAAAAAAGAACAGAAGTATTATAAAAGTCGGAAACATAATACTAAATAGACTTATGGATAACATGTTCCACAAGTACACTTGGTAGAACTACCCAAAGAAAACTAGGAAACTAAGCTTGGAGTACGTTGGCAATAAGTGTTGTACTCTATGAAATTTGGCGACGGTCTTAATGGCAACTACATACTGCTAAAAGAACATGTCAAAAGATAATGGGGACAAGGTGTAAAAAAACATTATTACCAGATTAACGTGAATATTAAAAGGAAGATCAACACTTGAGATAAAAGATCAGATTCATCCCAGAGAAAATAGATCAGGAACTAACTGTAAAGATTAATAAATCATGGAAGGGTGTTACTTTAATCTTGTATTAAATGTTAAGTTCAAATTAGAGTTATGATGTTTTTACAGAATGTCGAAAGATTAGGTGAACCTTCTGGACATAATCAGGTCAAGTTAGTAGCAGTAAGACACCACTCATCCAATAACGAATTGTATTTTACTGGATTGCTTACCTGTATATTGTCACTAAATAATTCTTCAACTGAGAGATATTCTTCAAAAAGTGACTGAACAATAACACGGGCATGACTCTCTCTTCCACCCTCATAAGACTTCACAAGACTCATCAATGGCTCAACAAGCCTTTCCTGTGCTCCTTTCTCTTTCTCAGGACAGGAGGATAAATGTGCCTGTAGCAAGAAGCATGCCACAATAAGTTTACTAATTCCCAAGTGAAGTGAGAAAGAGTTCAAATAAAGAAAGTGACATAAGGAATTTACTTCAAGAACACCCCTCAACAATTTGGCAGGAAAGTCAATATTCTGGACGCTAGAAATTCCCTCAAACTCCCTGTATGTTGATTCCAACTGAAAGGTTGTGGCAAGGCACAATTAGGTCACATTTCTTAAATTCATTAAATGAGTTTGCAAGAAAAAGGACAAACAAGAGAGAGAGAGAGAGATCAAAAGAAACAATTACCGAATTTCGAAGATCTTTGGGAAGTCGGGTTGCAAGAACAGCCAAGCACTCTTGCCATTGAAGGAAAGGGAGTTCAGGACTATCAAGACAACTAAGCAAGTTTTGCACTACCTGTCAAATTCAGTATAAAATATTCATAAGACTATCAAAATAGACCTTTAAAATAATGATGCTGAATATTGCAATAAGGCGAGAAGAAATTTACTTCTTCAATATTATGATCATAACCAGCAAGAATCATGCGGGCTGCATTCAGACTTGCAGCACATCTCTGGTGGACTTTACCAGAAATAGCAGTAGGAGGCCCCAGGATAGGGAAGCTCCCATGAAATGATTCTGCTTTCCTCACAGCTGAAGGATCATCAAGATCAAGCCTTGCAATAAGCTCACCAGCCTACCAAAAAACAAAAAAAAAACCTTTTTAACATCATACTAGAATCGAGTAATGTTTCTGCATGCAACATGATTTACCTGCATTGCTTGGCCTTCAGACATTTTAAAATGAATAACTCCGGAAGCAGGTGATAGAAGGGGCATACACATCTTCATGACTTCAACCTCTGCATAAGGAGTGTCAGCATCAATATGACCGCCATCTGAAACCAAATACCTCAGTAACTTGCATGGTGTTTCTGCAACTAATTTTGATGGATCGTGATCATTCTGTAACAAGCAGGTTCTTCCGTCAATAAGAAGACGAGTTCCTGCTGCTTCTTCCTCAGCATAAATCACATGACTGTTGCCATCCAACTGTGCCAACACGGAAGAACCCATACTATTAGAAGTCTCACAGAGAGGGAGAGAGAGAGGGAGGGGGGTTCACATAGATGATACTATAATCCGTGAAGCAATGTTTAAAATTTTGATGGAAAAAATGAACACTTGCCTGCATCAATAGCCCTCCATCACGTAAAGTATGTATCTCTGCTTCAATCTCTGATTCATTCATCGTCAATCTATAGCTTCCTGGTCCCCCTCTAACCATGTCAATCTGTATACAATCAAAAATATTGGTGACAAAGAATTCCACAGAAGAGCCAAAATTCTTTCCTGAACATGTAAAAGGAGAAAAAGAGAAATTGTATTGGAGTAGCCAATGAAATGACATGAGCTTGAAAAAGAACATACCGTGTATTTGCTTCCTTCTATGTTCAATGAAACTTGAGCGTGAACAAGGGATATGTGCTGGAGAAAGGAACGATTGACATGGTCAGCGCTTCAAAGATCAAGTCAATATCTAACATGATGGAAAATGATATTCTTTGCCCCTGTACCTTGGGAGGGATCTGTCCCTTTTCAAGATAACCAACATAATCAGACACCATAGCCGCGCTGCTAGCAGATGCTTTCTGTAGCATACACAAGAAAAATAAATCAATGGCTTTTCCGACATGTGCAAATGTAAGCACAGGTTTCCATTTCTACTTCAGCAGCCAAAAATGCAAGGATTTTACGCAGCTTCTTACATATAAAGCCCCTCCAACAACTGAGAGATACCAAGGAGGCCTCTCTGCTCTGACCCGCATCGCAATTCTACTGTCCAACCAACCTGTGTGGATTTTGTTCTCTCTGTAATCTGAGGCCTGGATAGCATTGCTATTGATTAGTTGAAATTTTCTGGATGGCTTTTTATTTTCTTCCTCAAACTAAAAATGAAGATAAATGCTCAAAGATGAACACGAGAAAAATTACATGTAAAAGGTCAATTGTGTAATCAACATTGGTACGGATTTCTCCTCGAATTTGAATTTCTTTCAGCCCAAGGACCATATTTGCAATAGCCAAAGCTCTGGACTCCCCAAAAGCAAAAACATGTCCTGAGGAATGATTTGGAGAATTTCAGTGACTTTCTTCAAATATCATAATTGATGGGAAATGATCAGCCTTAAGATTGATCAAGACTTAAAACTTGCCAGACGAGTTAATTTAATATGCAACTCACAGGATAATTTGCCTAACAACTGTTAGAACTTGGAAATGAAACCTCCTATAAGAAACATAATCATCCATCCGCTGGCTACGTATTCAAAGTATGAAAATCTTAAAATAATACTGGGTTCTAAAGAGAGGTAAAACTACTCCAAAGTAAACAGTATATGTATATTGCTCCATATTCTTTCAACTACATAATCCTTACATGACATCTGGTCAATAAGGAACAATAGGGATATTCTTCTTACTGAATATTGAAAATTCTTCAGATTAGAAATGAAATCTATATTGATGGCACATGCTTACCAAATTGAGAGTCTGAAAATTCGTGAATGCCCCCTCCAGACTACATATCAAGACAAATAACTAAGTTTAGGAAAACCCAAGATCGTGTCAGCTGAAAAACATAGCAAACAAGTAAATTTAACATATGAAAGGAAAATACCTTAACGGAGAAGTAAGCCCACACGTTTGGCTTGCTTTTAAAACTAAGCTCCTGTCCATGGTTACCTAACTCAGTCAACTTCATTATAAAAACTACAAACTTCAAATAACATCAACGAAAACTCAAGTGGGCACCTGTACTTTCCCACTGGTAGGCTTAAAACCATCATCTGGATCCTCACTTGTCACACGCACAGCGACACAATGACCTTTTGGTCTTGTCGACTCTGCCTTGTCAAAATCAAAAACTGTGGCAACAGTTGAAGTTTTTCTCCAGGCATCATAACCTCCACCATGTTCAATTCCATAGAAACGCCTTATCTCTAAGGAATAGCAACAATAAAGAATCTCAGATACATAAATATTCAGTAAAGAAAACAAGTTTTTCCAATTCCAAAACTTTTTTATTGCATACCAGGAATTTGCCACAGAGGTATTCCCATCCCAACCGCAGCCTGAGCTGCTGGCAAATTTATTTCAGCAATCCACTCAGTGACAGGGTGTTCCACCTACATTTAGCTTATTGGGAGGTGATTAGAAAAGGAAAAAGAAAAGCATGAATCATCTGAAACTTCACATCAAAACTTTGCATACTATAACAAAGTTGAGGTGTGGAACTGTTCTTCAATGATATCGATGCCTTATAGCATGCATTTCTAAATCATCAAGACAAATTTTCATTTAAAAAAATGAGTAAATTTCTTCAAATGATATTTTGTTTCCAAAGGAACTTGTCAGAGTTAAAAAAACATAATAGTTTCCCAAAGACAGCTAATACAATGTGCGGTTGTCAACTAGTCATCAATTTTACTGCATAGCTAAAATGAAAAATTAAACTGGAACGAAAATGATCACTTAACTAGGAATCAGAAAGAAAAGGGTGAAATTTTTTACATACCTGCAACCGAGGATTGAGTTCTAAGAAGTAGTATTCACCGGTTTCCATACTGAATAAATATTCTACTGTAGCTGCTCCAACATAATTTACACACTTTGCCAACCTTCGAGCTGCTTGCTCCAGCTTTTTCACTGTCTCCAGTGGTGCAATAGTAATTGGGCCCTCCTCAATTATCTATTTACAGCGATAACGAGGTCAGACCTTATAGAAAACATATCAGAGCTGATAATGAACACTATTAATTGGAAGGCAAAATATGATCCTTCAATGTTGGCATACACAGAAGACGAATAGGCAAAATTGTCCCAAAACTTGCACTACAAACAAGTTTACCTTTTGGTGCCTCCTCTGAACACTACAATCGCGGCTATGCAAAGCTGCTACATTTCCATACTGATCACACAGTAACTGGACTTCTAAATGTCGACTCTGATGGTAAAATGGGAAAATGTCACCCATAAGATTCATACTTCTGAATCATGAGAAAAGTACATCATTAAAGGTAACAGACAGTAAAAGACTAACCTGGGAAGCAACCTTCATTATGAATATTGGTGAACCTGGAACTTCACCTTGCACTTGCTTGAACAATGCCCTAACTTCATCATCATTATGAACCTACAGAATTTAAAAGAAGATGCAAAATTGGTCCATCTTTACAATTTAGAAACGAAGACCTAGGTTGAACAATACAATAAGGACGCTATTCTAAAATCAGATGAAAAATATGAAAAGTTCCCAGGAAGGTTAGGAAGTTATTCAATAGTTCATAAATTGCAATATGAGGCAAACCTTTCTTATGCCTTTACCGCCACCACCCCAAGATGCCTTGATCATTGCAGGATAACCAACAACTTGACAACTTGCTATAGCTTCCTCTGTAGTGTACACACAAGCTTCCCTATATACCTCATCTGGGATTGTCACTAAGCAACTTTCAGGAGGAATTTTCACCTAGGATCAGCAAGTCAGTACATGGTTAGATGAGGAATGACCTGAAAATTAAGAATAACATCAGAGCATCTGATACAAGTTTATTACATGAGAACCACTCCATGGAAGTGTAGGAACATCTGCTGCTTGAGCAATTAAAGACGAGCCAATTTTATCTCCCAATGCCGCCATAGATGTTGCAGGAGGCCCTAGAAATACAATTCCCTTTGCATCCAATGCATCTGGCAGTTCAGGGTTCTCCGATGCATGACCCCAACCAGGCCAAACCGCATCAACATGTGTTATCTCTGCCATCTGCAAACATAGTATCATGAATTTTTATACACTATACAAGAACAGAACTTGTTTGTCGAAATGGGGTCATAGTATCTTTCAGACTGGAATCAAGTACATTGACCATTCTTATTTGGTAGCATGTATAACTAATGAAGACACAGCAGAAAGAGTGAATCAGTTAGTGGGAACTGGATCATCTAAATGTTCTGAGATAAATAAGCAAAGTGGACTCTCAAAATTTATAGAAAATTCAGCTCGTTAATGACAAATAATTTATTATCTGAAGCTTCAGAATAGGAATGCCATTGAAATTCAAACTACGCCAAGAGCAGATATGATGTGCCAAAATTATATCTACAGAAAGTGCGGCATTGAGTATATCCTTCTTTTGTACATTGCTTCCTATATTTGAACCAATAAGCTAAGAGAGAATTTGAATGATCAAAAAGTTCAAAATTAATATGCATACCTCCACAATGAGTTGTACATTGGCATAGTTATTGTTATTAGTCCCACCAGGAACTTCCACAAACTGATCGGCAATTCTGATATGCTCTGCATTGATCCTCATGTCTTCTGGCGTAGCCATGGCAACCAACAAGATTGCCTTCTCTGTTCCAAATGTTTCATAAGCCCATGTTCTAATGCTACGTATAAACTTGACAGCAGCCATCCCATTGTTTGCAATTAATATACTATGGATTGGCTTCTTTCCTCCGAGAGCATGGCAGAATTCATCCACTTCAGATATAACAGCTGGGCTCCTCATTGGAAGTACCCCATTCATATACCCATTTCCACGACCAGTAGCCACAGATAACGACGGTCTCCTTTGGGCTTCTGACATACTGCACAGTACACAAAAACTTGAGGTTCCTTAAGTTGTGCTAATGTTCCCTTTTTTTTTTTAAACCCCAAAGAACAACAGAAACGAAGAATATCTATTTAAAGTGATGAGATATAATATCAGATAAAAGCAAAGAAATAAAAAGGTAAGACAAGCTCCAATTACGTTGAGACTCCGACTAGCTTCTCAAAATTGGGCTTCGTGAGCAATTATCAAGCCATTGTCATGAAGCTATTGCTCTGACTTTATAGTTGCTTCACAAAAACTTCTAGAAGAACTAAGACCAAGTATATTCTGATACCAGTTGGAAGCAACCGATCGCATACAAGTAACAATCTCGGGTGTAGTATCATCAGGACCTAATCAAGCAACTAAAAACGTGTACGAAAAGTTTAACTATACCACTATAGGGAGTGAAAATTACAACTTTGATTTCTATTAAACTAAACATTAATCAAAAGGCCGACAAGCAAGACCACAGCACGCTACCGCCCTCCCAGAGTTCCAATTTACCAATATCATATGAGACTTCAAACAGCAGGGTCGTTAGTGATACAGGAGCAACACCCAATTCAAAACAGAATCTCAAACTGACATACGAACCTGAAAAATTCAATCTTGTTATCAAAGTTGGTCTCCAACTGTGATTAAGGGTAACAAAGCATCAATCTTGAGAATCTAAAAGCGCCGGCCCGTCGCAAAGTAAGAAAAGGAGAGAGGGAGAGGGAAAATGGACATATGTTCCTGTCTTTTCTATGTAGCGTGTGGGATGCAAGAAATTTCCTGTTATGTAATGTCCATTCACAGCCTTGAAGCCATTGTTGTATCTTCTTGGTATGGTTTCGTGTGTGTGTTTTAAGTGAACCAGTTTTTTAAGTGAAATTTTGCAGGTAGTTAGGTACAAGTTAGAGAGGTGGGTCTTCAAGTTTTAACGGCTTTTAATGACCTTGCACGTGGTACCTGCCCCTGCCACACCACCATCTCATTTTGTAGTTCTTCTCTTCAAAGTTCAAACGGAGTAGTTCCCATCTACCCCCATCTCACTAGTTAAGTCTGTTCAGCAAACAAACAAGAACAACCAAAAGCATTATACAAGCTAAAAGGGTCCCATCCCATCTTTTTCACTGTTTTCCCATTTCCCAAATTTCAGGTAAATAGATAAAGAAAAATAAGAACAACTTGAACATTTATTGCCCTTCAGTTTCTGTGGTCAAAGTTTCGTTCTTTTGCCTTTCTTTATGTTCTCCACGTATTTAATGGAAATTTAGGTTTGTAACGTTTGTTACATGGTTTTCTTACAATCCAGCCCACATCAACCAACAAACAAACGCTTTGTATTGTCAAACGTTGGTTTTTATAGGGTGGTCTTGACTCTTGACTGTGAGTTGGGTGGTGTTGTCGACCAACCCTTCTTTTTCTGTTCATATGGTAAGAGGTGTAGGATTAGAGAACACATCTACCTTCTATGGTATATGCATCTATGAAATGAGATAGAAAATAAGATAGAAAAGGAAAAAGAATCTGTGATGCATTGATTTTGATTAGTATGTGTACAGGTGCAGAAGGGTTTGATTGGTAATATTAATATGAAATATTGGTGGGTATATTAATTTGCCATAAGGAAGTTCGGTTATGGTTGGAGGTTAGGTCTATCCTTGCCTTCCTTATTGAGTTTGATAGTAGCATTTATGTCTATCTATTCTATGTTCATTGGGTCATTTGGGAAAGAAATCCCTTCCAAGGAATATGAAATGTTATGTTGACTTTGATTATGAATTTCGTATTCTAAGGTGCTCAAGGCTTAGTTAATGTAATGAGGGGAGCATCCAGCATCCAGCATCCTATCCTAGTCCTTAGAAAATGAACATCAGGACAGGCCACCAGTTCTCAATCATGTGTTGTTTAATGTTGGCTCACCAACTATATAATTATATTGGGAATTTATTGGTAACTGTATAGTGTTGAAAATTTGCTTTAGTCATAGTTAGTTAGCAGATAGTCCTTTGAATGTATCTCGAGTTTAATTTGTGATTAAATAATCTTCTTTTATTTCCTAATCAGTAGTATTGCCTTATTAGCAGGCGACGGTAATTTATTTTTTTCGGTGACAATAAAGAGAAACTAAAATTATCGGATAAAAGAAATACCATAAGTTTTTTATATGCGGCCATTGGCCGTCTTGTTTTGTGTCATGCACTGCACTATAAAAGCTAAACCTAAAGCCAACAAGGAACAATCAGTAGCTTGGAAAGTGTAATTTTCTCATCCACTGGTTCTTCATCCAACAAAAAATCTTTCAGTCCAAAGACACAGACAGAGCATCGCGTGTTTTTAAGCAAGAACATTAAAGAAAGACGTTAGAAATGATGGGGGACCCGACCTAACCTAAGAGGTGGAAAATGGGAGGAGGAGTTCACAACGAAAGGATAAAACGAAGGTTGTCTGCCTCGTATATTACAGGCCATAGGCAAAAGGTTAGGTTAAGTGATTGTGTGGCGAACCTGGAGCTTCTCATCTGGGCGGGCCTCTTGCTATTCCAGGTTTATAACCTTGGATCAAAAGGTTGATCCCCAACTTCAAAGGCCCCCAATTGCAGGCCTGATCATCGTTGAAAGAGTGAACCACGATTTGATTTTGGGCAGTCTCCTAACAGAGCGGTCACTTCCTTCCATTATCAGAAGTCGAACCTAAGACTTTGGACCAATTAACCCTGCTAGATTGCCAAAAAATTGGACCAATTGAACCTTGGATTCATTTCACGTGACATATGGGTACAGGGGCCTATCTAAACCTTTGCCCTGCCCTTACCTAACACCAACATCTATTCCTCCTCCTACCTACCCCTTTTTATCCTTACCTACAATTAGAGGGAAGAACCCCCTAGAGTTCGATACATTAATGCATTACATATATTAAATAAATTTATAATTAAAAGCTTACAAACTTTAATTAATAAAGATTTATTTTGAACTTTCAATCCCTAACCTTGGGTTCTGCAATTTCGTAAAATTCAAGTCAATAAATAAAAAGAAAACCAAAACAAGATAATGTCTAAAAGGGGTATCAACATCATACATGTTGCACAATTTGCGGCCACTCATCTTACCACCCACAAAAAAAAAAGGAGAGAGACAAACTTATTCCAGCATTCTGTCCATAAATTGCTTTACGATACAACCTCTGTATTACACAGAAATGCCTTGTCTTTTAGAATTTTTGTTCTGTTTGTGCGTGTGGTACTGGTTGAATGAGTATATAATGAAATGTTCTACTTTTTATTCTTGTGCATAAAATTAAATAAAGCCAGTTGCTCCATATATGTATCAAACGTGATTATCCTCCGTCGTTTAAACTCGGTCTTCTCCATTTTCTGCTCTTCATCTTGTTTTGTGACAATCCACGAATATTTGCCTGGAACAAAAAGAAACTTACCCAGAAAAATAGATTAAAATAACTAGAAAGAAAAAGGAATTGTACGAAACAAGCCCTCTAAACAGTCTCTTAGAAATATAGGGTTAGAGGTGATTGCTATTAGCCTATTAGGATCATTCGGTGTCAATATTCTTGATCCAAAAAGATTTATAATTAGTTTTTTTTTTTTGAAGAAAACTGATCGAATATGTTAAGATAAAGCTGCATCACACGTTAAAGTGTCTATTAAAAACGTAGGTGGCATGCCCCAACTAAATCCATTGGGAAAACTTGTAACTGATTGAGGTAACAAGTGGGCTAGTATATTTACATGCCTCAGATCCAGTTAAAAGTAAAGGATTGAAAGCCACCAGTAGTTAATTTGCACTCGTCCAGAATCGCTCCCAGCTCATTGATGTCAGTTCGTTATCCATAGAATCGCTGCACTAATTGAAGACAATCGATTTCCACCTCCACAGATGTAAAGCCAGAATGTATCAACCAAGATAAAGCTTCTTTGAAAGCTATAGCTTCAGCAATAAGAGGGGTATAATTGGAAGTAGAGAAACTAGAGAGACATTGAACGAACTGACCTCTCTCTCCTCTTATTACTACACCATATGACAGAGTCCTTTGAGCAGCCTGAAGTGCGGCATCAAAATTGCATTTGACAGCTCCATCAGTTGGACCTGACCAGCGAACAACAGGTGGAGTAGCAACTATTGGTGTACCAAGATTACTAACCTGAGATTTGGCAATGTTCCACTCTTAAAGGAACCTTGTTGAGGCTGCCACAATGACTCTGGGCTCTTGTCCTTTCTGCTACCAGATGAAAGTATTTCGGGCTTTCCACAAGTGCCACAGCAATATACAAGCCCGACTTACCGCATTTATTTGGCCAGTCAAGAGGTCCTACAAAAAAGTAATGAAATTTGGAGCTATAGGAGGTACATGTAATAAAGCCCAACATGCTTGAGCTTGGGCACAATTGAGCAAAGCATGAGAAATAGTTTCAGCCTCATTAAGACCTCTCGCACCAGGATAATCCCTCTACATGCTCTCCAAAGAAATTTGGTAAATGTCACAACTTCTTCCACGGGCCAGCTATCTCATCAAAAACTTTGGGGCTTAACCATTTAAAGGCTACTCTATAACCAGACCTAACTGAGTAGAAACCATCTTAAGTAAAATGCCAAATCAGCTTATCCTAATGGTTTGTCCTTTGCAGAGGAATAGAAAGAATTTTCTCCATGTCAAGAGGACAAAATAGACCGTTTATGAATTGTAGATCCCATGCCTTCTCATCTACTAGCATTAAGTCATTCACCCGCAAACCTTCAAGACCCTCGACCACTGATGATTGTACAAAAAATCTGCATCGCCCAATAACCAAGGGTCATTCCATACTGAGATAGTCTCTCCATTTCCGACTCTCTGTTGGATCCCAAACCTGATTTAATTATGTTATGAGGCATGATTTTTAATTTTGTGGATTTGTTAGAATAGTGAAT
>JANKOD010000002.1:5363746-5376453 GCA_026284645.1 Erythroxylum acuminatum | reverse complement strand
ATTAATGCTAACAATAATCATGCTTAATTAAGCTAATCATGCTTAATTAACATAAAAGAAATCCGGGGCTAACACTTCTTCTTGTGCCAGCACATTGTTCAACTGCTCTTTAAATGTGGTCACATGCCCTCCCAGATCACCAGCTCGTTGGGCTTGTTTTAGTCTTCCATACAAATCGTTCTTCTGGTGTGTAAACTGGACTGAAACCGTCTTACTCCATGCTTCCAACTCTGCTGTACATTTGCTAAGTTTTTCCATAATGAGGACCGAAGTATCCTCTGCCTAATTATGTTTGACCACATCGGCGATACCATTTTCTAGTGGCAGTGCAGATTAAAGTATTTAAAAATTTGGACAATTATTAAAAGGACACAAGAAAGTTTGTAATTTACCAAGAAAATATGTCACTACAAGAAATCTACCGTTTACTGACGGAAAAAATCGCTAGTAAACGGAAGAATTCTGTCGGTAATTACTTATAAAACAACCGACAAAGGCGTCATTAATACGGCTGTAGGTAAATTTAATGACATAAATTATATGTCATTCCGTCGGCAAAATATACCAACGGACAGATGTAACCGTTGGTAAACTGTCGTTAAGATAATCGTAAAGGTTTCAATATTACCGACGGAAGAAGAAGAACGGTTGGTAAATACCGCAAACAATTACTGACAGTTTATGGTATTCTGTCGATAATTATATGCATTTTTGCGACGATCTATATTCTGTCGGTAATTGAAAGTAAGAAATTTTAAAAAAATCCCCACATGAATTTTTATTTGATGATCTTATGAAAAATGCATAATTTCAACAGTTATGAATTATCTGTGCATAATAAATTTATTTATTTATACATTTAATTTATTTAAACAGAAAGTTGATTGATAATATAAAGTTAAAAATTTCTTAATTGATAATAAAAACATTACAGTATACATAATAAGTCTTTGTGATTAAAAACAAATGACTACAACATTCCTAATGTGCTGGTGATCGCGGGTGCTCTAAGCTGCTACCCTTCCCCTTCAACTGTGCCATCTATCGGCGATACCATTTTCCAATAACCACCAAATTGTTATAAGGCAACATTTTGCATCCCAAATGCCCAATACCAATGGATTGTCATACCCTTTAGGCTTAAGGTGGATCCTTCCTTGTTCCAAAAGGCCATGATAAAGATTTATGAGCCTATATTTATTAATGATATCTTGTTTTTTTAAAAGACCTAGGTAAACACAAGGCCTTGTTAGAGAGATTCAAAACATCACAAAAAATACATGATAATGCTCTTGGCCTAAAAAATTCAAATTGGTACTACCTAAATAGACTTTTTGGGCATAAAATCCTAAGATGTACATTATCAACCAAGCTCAATATTGTTAGTCAATTATTCAGTCGATAAGGGAGGATTCAATGACTCTTGCATATTAATTATATCTGAGATTTTATCCTTCATGTTATCGATTACACCTACCAACTATCAAAGGTCTTAAAAAAGAATCCTCCCCTATAGGGACCAAAACGGAAAAAACAATGTAAAACATCTAAAGAAAGTTGCTAGCGTCTGCCACCGCTTAAGATTCTCGACAAAGGAGAACGAATCTTACAGATTCATACCAGTGAAGAATATTGTGGTATGGTCCTGATTAGAAGAATTGCACAGTAAGAGATTCTATTGCGGTCATGCTAATGGTTAATTCAAGGAGTCAGAAAAATATTACCATGCGATCTACGAAGAGATTCTTGTAGTAAAACGAGGGATAGAAAAGTTCAGATTCCACTTGGGTCTTTATCTTTTCATTGTTGAAATGGACAACACATCCTTCCCAAAGTGTTAGACCCTAGGAAAAAGACTCTACCAAACAATTAGTTGCTTCGATGGAAAGTTTGGTTCTCTCACTATAAATTCCCAGTTCGACACATAAAAAGGCACCAAAACACCATTGTTGACTACCTCTCTTAACCCCAAAATAACTTTCAACTTCTCACTCCTACAAATGTTCTTCCTTTGGTCTTCCAAATGTTTGACCTTCTAGGAGTAGCAGAAGTCAAAACAACATTTCCACCTTATGCAAAAGAACCCACTACCATTGAAGAAATCAATGATATGACACAGAGATGTCTTTTCCATTAGCTTCATCTATTCTTAGAAAGACAAAATTGCCATCACATCCTTCTTATTTTAATATACATCCTTACCTAGCTGTCTTTATTAGTGGAGCTCTTTCATTTGAAGCAATGTGGCACCTTTGGGCACTCTCTGCTCTTTTTTCATGTACTATTGCAATTCCCCCTCTACAGGTATATAATTATCTTTGTGACTGCAATAATGAATCTTCTGTTTTGTGGACTTTTTCATAATGGTATTCACTATTAATGTGCTGGAGAAAGGAGTTATCTCAAGTTATTGATCAATTAAATTATAGGACATTCCATTGGCCAAATAAGAGAAATAGTACTTCTTCATGATTTATAAGCCTTATACTCCGGAAAAAGATAGCCTCATCTACACATCTCTAGCATACTTCTCTTAAATGGCCCAAGCATAAGGACATATGAAAAGTCTCAAGATGTTTTTATGTGATCTTAATAATTTTCCTAAAAGTCACTCTCCTATTACATGCACCTTCCTTGGCCTTTATCCTGGAGAATTCATCCCTAAAGAACCCAGAATGTTAGAAATAAATTTTCAGGAGTAACGGATTGGTCCTTCATTAGTCTCTGGTTTATCTCTTAAAGGACCATCTTAATCTCTCCCTCCATACTTCCAAAATTCACAAAATTCTGATGAAGATATGCATGAATTCAACAAAGAAGACTATGAGCTCCTTTTCAAAAAATATAGAGACATCACAAATGATGAAGAAAATTTGTCTTTGTCCTATGAACGCATTTAGTGGAAAAATAAATAAGTCTTGCCTTTAAAATAAAGTAGGCCTCCACTATGTATCTCTTCGTAAATTATTGTATTGTATGCATCTAAGTTCAATTACTGAACTATTACGTGCATCTATGAACCCTCACCATATGATGACGGTTCCATTAAAATAAACCATTTGTGTATGGTAGTGGTTCCACTTTATTAAATAATTGTATGTTGTTTGTTTATAACCTCTCATGCCTTATAAAAACAGACAATCGCTTTAGTTAAGGCAATGGAGAAAAGAAAAAACCAATAGTATTTCTCCATGACTTTCTTCCAAAACATCCATCCTTCCTGAAGCTTGAGTTATCTATAATTCTACTTTTTAAAGTAGAAATTAGTAAGCTTTGCACTTATCTCTCCAAAAGGATTCTATACATTCGAAAGTATCAATAACAAAACATCCTACTAATGCAATATTAAGAGATCATTTAAAATCAGTTATCTAAAAGGCAGATCTTGAGATATTTGGTACCCATCATTTACTTTTGGCACTTTTTTAAGTTGATCTGTTAGTCTTGTCTTTGATCTCCAAACATAACAACATGATCCAATTGAGGTTAACATTAAACTCTACCATCGTTTTAACTGTAAAACATAAAGGTTGTGTCCTCATCACTTGGATGTTTTAATTGTAAAACATAGACATAAAGGTTGCATCCTCATCATGTGGACTAGTCATGAACCATTATGGGTCCAACGTCTAATAAATTTGTTGTCTTCACTCGTCTGCAGTGAATTGCATGTGATAGAAACACATAATGAAAAAAGAATTTTAGAGTTCAAGTAGCATTGTTTAATCACAGTTTTATTGAAGTTTGATTTTTACAGTTTTATTGAAATTTGATTTTTAGGATTTATTTAAGAGTAGTATTAAGATATGTATATATTAGAATGAGTTTTAGAGAGAGAGTTAGTTGAGGTTGTTTTGAGATATATTTTACTTGAAACTTTTAACGCTTATTATTATTAAATGTGCTAGGATTTTTGTCGGTAAAATTTTATGTCTAATTTTTTTGCAACTATCTATGTCATTTCGTATTAAGGTTAATTACTAAAAAAAGTCCAAACTTTCGTTAATTTTTAAATTATAGCCTGAACTTTAAAAAGTAGCAATAAAATGCCCAAACTTTTAATTTTTTTCAATTTTAGCCCCAATTTTAAAAAGTGGCAATAAAATACTCAAGCTTTCAATTTTCTTCAATTCTAGCCCGACGTTATCTATTGTTCTCCTGATGCCCTTAGCCCTTTATTTTCTTTTTGTTCTTCTGACGCCCCAAATTACTCTCGCATTACAATATACTACACCATTAAGCTCTTCATTTTTAGTTTATTCTCTTGATTCCTTTAGTGTCAGGGCATCGGAGTTGCGTAATATGAAAATCGAAGGGTAAGGGCATCAAGAGAACAAACTAAAAAAGAAGGAAAAAAATTGAAATTAAAGCATAAGGTCATTAGGGTTGCGTTATCTGGTTTAGATCATTTTAAACAACGATGTCGTTTTAAGTATATGATTAAACAATATCGTTTCATTAATCTTCATTTATTGTATTAATTTCGAATGACATGTATGAATAGTTAAAGTTTCTAAAATTTGTGGCAAGTCACATCAACAACTTAACGAAAACATTAATGTTAGGCTAGAATTGAAAAAATTTGAAAGTTTGAGCATTTTATTACTATTTTTTGAAGTTCGGGCTAGAAATGAAAAAAATAAAAATTCAAGCATTTTATTGCTACTTTTTAAAGTTCAAGTTATAATTAAAAAAACTAACTTTGAACTTTTTTTATAATTAACTCTTTCATTGTTATTATTAAGGCCCCAACATGGACAACAATTTGGCTCTTGTTTATTTGTAAAAGAAAGTGGATGCTTGCTGTCTAACTCATGGAAATTTATGGTAAGACTCGCAGATAATGTCGGGTAAACACATCAGCAGTGACGTGGCAACTGTGGATGATGTGGCACATGATGATATGGCGGATGAGATCACAGTGGATGAACATCATCTTTAAGAGATAAAAATCACGTGGAAGGATCACCTAAAGATAGAGGAGATCTTCGTGGAGAAGGATAATCATTCCTAGATAGGGTAATCTTTTAAATGTGATGTAACTTAATCCTATTAAATAGGATAAGACTGTGATCTTAGCTAGTAGAGTTCTACTAGGACTCTTAGTCATCTAGAAGAGCCTATAAATAGCTCATTAGAGATGAGACCTATTCATTCACTCATATTGAGAGAAATCACTCAGAGGTGAGAGCTTTGAGAGTTGAGAGCTTTTGGGGGGAGTTCTCATTGTAAGGGCTTCGAGTAGGGGGTTCCTTGTAAGGGCTTCGAGTAGGGAGTTCCTTAAGTGCTTCAGTACTTGTATCTTTTGTTAATATTTTATTGAGAGTTAATGAAAGAGTAGCTTCGGCTATATATATATATGTATCTCTTGTTGCTTTCTTTACTCTGTTACACTTGTGTTCTTTTTGTATGTGAGAGAAACACTTGTGTACGCATGAGGTGTTTGAGAGCTAACGGATTTGTTTGGCGACATTCACGTGAGAAGGGTAAATCTTGCTTAAGCGAACCTAAATGGGATTGCCGCACAAAGGTGGGCGAGACTTGTGGTAGAAGTTCGAGTCCAAAGCAAACCTTTGTGACAGCTAGTATCAGAGCCAATCTAGAGCGATGGTTGGTGGAAGTAATATGACGAAAAGGGTTACTAGAATCGAGACGATTTTTGAGTCTCTAGCCTCGATGGACGAGGGAGTAGTTCTTTTGTTAGAATGTATTGCAGCCTTGGAGAGGGAGCTTCAAGCAACTATGAGAGCGCTCGAAGAACAGACAAAAGCTCGTGAGAAGAGTTATGATCTGTTAGTGCTCAAGCGTGCGATGGCAAAGCATAAGACGGATGTCTGAATTGAAAGCACTATGGTGAAGGTATGAAAGCCATAAGCTTTCGATGGTAAGCGGAGTGCCAAGGAGCTCGAAAATTTGCTATGAGACATAAAGCAGTACTTTGCAACGACAAAGGTGGCAGAATCAGAGAAAGTGTCACTCACAGCAATGTGCCTGGTAGGTGATGCGAAGCTGTGGTGGAGAACGAGAACCTCCAACGACATCAGTGCGGGTAGACCTCCCATTGACACTTGGAAGAAGATGAAGAAGGAGCTAACAAATCAGTTCTTACCCAACAACACTTTATGGCTCGCAAGAGAAGCTTTAAAGGGGTTAAAGTAAGACGGCTTGGTAAGAAAGTATGTGAGGAAGTTCACATAAGTGATGTTGGACGTGTGGAACATGTCGGAGGAAGACAAGTTGTTCAACTTCATTAGCGGCTTGCAAGGTTGGGCACAAATGGAGCTTCGAAGGAAGAATATGAAGAATACCCCTAACGCAATAGTGGCATCAAATGCCTTGGTGGATTTCCAATTGCTACCACCAATTCTACTTAGTGGAGAGGGCAAGAAAAATGGTGGAACCTGGGATGGCAAGGAGAAAGGAAAAGAAAAGGTGAGAGAATTTTCTCAATATAGGAAGAAGAAATCAAAGGGGAAGGTTGCATGCTTCATCTGTCAGGGGCCGCATTATGCTCGTGAATGCCCTAAGAGGAAGAAGGGCAAGGAGCAGATGAAATCTATAGTCGCGAAGGACAAAGGAGGAGCGATGAAGATGACTTAGGAGAAGGAGCTATCAACAACATCACCTATTTGAATGTTATGAGCCTCATGGAGAAGCGTCCATGCAAAAACAAACTCGATGGAAAGAGGAGGTGGCATGTGGGAAAGGTGCCAATAGAAGAGAAGGCTTACTTCAGTCTTCGACAGCTGGCGAAGGAGTCTTCAAGGAAACCGCTTGTGGAGGAGTGCCCATAGATTATTTTGATAAGGTCGTCAAATTCTTCTAGTGGGGGTGGTTTGTTAGACCCCTAAGTCTAGACTGCGGGATCGTGCGAGTGTTGGCAAGCCTTGGCCAATGCTTAGCATGCAGGTCGGCACGAGGAAGGCGTGTTGACGAGGGAACAAGGCTAAGTTTTGCGAGTTAGCGAGCAAAACTCAAGGAACTTGCAAAGTAGGCGAGGGATGCTAGAAGTATCGGCGAAGATCTCGAGAGTAGGCAAGATTCGATATGCTTGGGCACACGTAGGCACACATTGGCAGAAATCTTCAACGATACGTGAGATTCGGATGCAAGGCCACACAGAGTTGGCAAACTAAGTCATGCAAGACCTGAGGGTGCGTGAGAATGGGCAAAGGCGTATGAGACCCTGCGAGGATGCGTGAAGGCAGGCGAGCGCGACGAAGCGCAAAAACTCTTGACTTCGGCGAGGCAGGTCGAAGGTATGTGAAATATGCGAGGTTTTATACTAACTTGGATTTTGACTTGTACTTAGTCATGGAGCGATGAGACTGCACCATGAATGAGCTTGATCATGGAAGATGAACTTGTCCATGGACGTGCATAGATGGACTTATGTGCGGATAGACTGTGGTGAAAACACATCAATAGTGACGTGACAACTGTGGATGATGTGGCACATGATGACGTGACGGATGAGATATAGTGGATAAACATCAGCTTTAAGAGATAAAGATCACGTAGAAGGATCATCTGAAAATAGATGAGATCTTCGTGGATAAGGATAATCATTCCTAGATAGGGTAATTTTTAATGTGATGTAACTTAATCCTATTAGATGGGATAAGATTGTGATCTTAGCTAGTAGAGTTCTACTAGGATTCTTAGTCATCTAGAGGAGCCTATAAATAGCTCATTAGAGTTGAGACCTATTCATTCACTCATATTGACAGAAATCACTCAGATTAGAGAGCTTTGAAAGTTGAGAGCTTTTGAGGGGAGTTCTCATTGTAAGGGCTTCGAATAGGGAGTTCCTTGAGGGCTTTGAGGAGGAGGTACTTGTATCTTTTGTTAACATTTTATTGAGGGTTAATGAAAGAGTAGTTTCGGCTATACATATCTCTTGTTGCTTTCTTTACTCTGTTACACTTATGTTCTTTTTGTGTATGAGAGAAACACTTGTGTGCGCGTGAAGTGTTCGATTAACATATTTGTTAGGCGACATTCACGTGAGAAGGCTGAATCTTGCTTAAGCCGATCTAAATTGGATTGCCGCACGAAAGTGGGCGAGACTTGTGGTAAAAATTCGAGTCCAAAGCAGACCTTTGTGACAGGTACCACTGTCGTTGGCTTTACACGCCTCTAAAGCAGCCAAAATACATAACACAAATATGCTGCTTTTGCTCGTCAAAATCATCACCGTCTCTAAATTTTCTGAAAGTTCAAAGTATTGTTTCAAAGCTAAAAGAGTTTGGACGTTTTATTCTCCTTTTAAAGAAAGCACAGGATGTCGATTTCAAACATAGAATAGAATCAAGGATGGGACGTTGAGAGAATCACAAGTTTGTTATAACTCCAGCTGGTCTTCGCGTCGTAAAGAAATGGATAAACGTTTAAATTATGACAACGCACGATGATGCCTTTTTACTTTTAGAAGCTATCCGTAGCTTAGTGAAATGATAACTCAACACTCATCTATGACGATGCCAGAAGACAACATTTCACGATAGGAGGAATCACATTTGTTTGAATTCCTTTTTCTTTTTCAATAATGGATACATTTCTATACTTATTTTTAAGCTAAGCCCAAGCCCAGCTCAGCTCAGATCAGATCCATCTTGGATTTAGAATGGTTCTCCAAGTCTAGTATTAAATAATTTGTCAACATTTATTTCTAAAACTTTGAAAGATTAAAGGAACAATTGTAAATAAACTTGAGAGTCTGTCCCACTATTTTAGAATAGACCCCATTACATACTAATCATTTCCATTATTTCAATGAATATTATACTAATTATTACTTAAAATTACTCATAAACACTAACAAATATTTTATTTACTTAAAAAATATGAATTACAATGGATAATCACTAAAACAATGATTTCTTATTTTTCTATAATTATTATGTTACTATTTATACAAAGAGGACCCTATAATTTGTGAATTTAAAAAGTCAATAATAAATTTCAACTTCATTCTCTTTCTTTTCTTTTATCACACTTATTTAACCTACATGAAGTCTTTAAAAGAGGACTTTGCTCATTTTATTTTTAAGGGCAAAGGATAAAAAATTTACAGGTGCCAATTTTTTTTATGATTTTGTAATTTAGTGATTAATATTTAAAATATTTAATTTAGTAATTAAAAACTAAACATCAAATCTAGGAAGAGCTAGATGAGGAAATGCATGAGATTCCCCCTAATGAGAAAGTTATTCGAGGAGAAGACTTTAATGGTCATATAGAAGCAAATTTGAATGAGTATTAATGGGCTCATGGGGGTTTCGGCTATGAAGATAGGATTGATAATGAGACTACATTTTTTGACTTTGTGGTAGCGTTTGATTTGATGGTAGCCAACTTTCTTTCATAAAACAAAAAAGCACTTACATCTTTTAAGAGTAGAATTGTGAAAACTCACATTGACAACTTCCTTATAATACGGAGTGATTGACGTAGTTGCAAGACTGTAAGGTGATACCTAATACATAGTTGTCAACTTAACATAAATTGTTAATTATGGAAATGATAATTAAAAGTTAGAGAAAGAAGAAAATATAATAAAACATGAATCATAATTCATACCTTATTTTGAAACTTAATCAATTTCTTGTTATTTCTCTCGAATAATTTCTAAAATTAGTTCATCTTAATCACTATAGTCGCATAAGTGTTCAACTTCTAGCGGTATTTATAAAATGTGTTGAGAGAACTGTACAACTATTGAAGAGATGGTTAAGCAAGAAGTGCTAGCTTCCCTTCAGCCTAAGCCTATTGATAGATTTAATTTAGATATTTTAGTGATTTAATTGAAATAAAAATATAATTTTAACTAAAATTTAATTAAAATTACAATTAATTCTAATTAATACCAATTAGACTCAAATAAGATTAATTTCTCATAGTAGTTCTTATTGATTAAATAACTCATATTTAATCTTAAAGTTTCTCAAACTTTGCAATCAAGTTCAATTTAATTAAAACACATTTTCTCTCTTCAATTCGTTCTTTGCGTGTAACTCATTAGGTTCTCAAATATGTTGGTAATAAATATAAATTATAATCATAAATTTAAGATCTATTACTTAAACTCTTTAAATTTATCTTTAATTAGTTAATCAAATAATTTTATTTATAGATCAAGATTAACGTTTAGCAACGCATCATAACTACCTAAATATTTAGGCATGTCAACTAACCCTTTTTGCATGATTTTTTATATATAATTTAATTCTTTTATTATACAATATTTTGATTAAACATAAAACATGGAATCAATGCCTAATTCATTTGAGTTCAATCATATTAGTTCTCCACTATTAGTAATTGATTATATTAATACAATTTGTAAACTATTTTACAAAATGGCATTCCACCTTGAACAAAGATTTTTTGAATTAATACTAATTAAGAATAACATAACATTTTTTCTAATCACTTTAGGGTGATAAATCTTATATTGATCACTCAAATCTCTACATAGTTTTTGCAATGTGTAATAACTACCAATTAAGCTATCATTGACTATAATAGGTCTTAAATATTATCAAAACATAGCAATCCTTACATGAGATACTTCAAAGATCTTAAGTCAAATGATTACTTACACAATCATCACAATAATAATTTTTATAGATATACAAGTAATATTTATTCTTATATGAGATCAATTTAGTGGATTTGTTCTTTTGTAAGTATCAATATGTTTATTTAAGTATTTCCATATTTTAGTTTATGAGATCGATTACATCCTTCACAAAAAATAAAAATAACATGTACTAGTCTTTTTACATTATGTTAATGTTCAGTCTTTATAGACCAATGAATTAAAATAATTTAGAGATAATACATAAAATATGAATCTCTTAATTATGATGTTATCGTAATTTTATCGTATACATCTACATATGTATAAGGTAAAGAGTGCATCTAAATAATTTTGTTAATAAACTATAATCAATTGATTAGCAGTTTGGCATAACCAAACAAACGTATCTTTAGTACTTTGAACATACTCATTAATTGCTAAATTACCTTCTTTTCTAATTTATAAAGCCAAATTTGAAAGTGCGAACTTTGGGCATTAAATATACGTGGTTTCTAGCTTTTTATATGCCCCACATGATAAAGACGACAAAACAATTTGAAGCACAAAGCTTTGGTATTAAACCTATTATTTAGCTCAAAATTGATCGATCTTGTTGAATCCAAGTGAGCTACACTGAGTTGATCATCATCAACTAGTCTTTGAGGGAGGTTTAAGAGTGTCGTCAATAAATTTCGTAAGATCCTAATTGTATAATAACGGTAAAGTTTGTGATATTGTTTTAACCGGAAGTTAGTGAGCAATATTTGGCATATTAGTAATGAAGGAGTGATTGTCTTGTGACCGTTTATATAGAATACAATGTCGACATGATGGCAGAAAAAAATGTTAAACTGAAATAACTAAGTTATCTATAAATCCGTAGATTACTCAAAATAAACTTTTCGGCACGAATAAATTAACAATCTCAACTGCAAAATATCAGAAAATAAAACACCGACGTTTGGTAACACAGTTCGGCCAACTTGCCTACGTCTGCGGGGCCCTCACCCAGATTAATCTCTTCCACTATAGTTCACAAAAATTACAAAGATTGACCGACCACGGATGACTCAATCTATGTAACTAACCCACAACCTAACTACCCGTGAAAGTTTTCACGCCCAATAACACGACCGACTCGTGTTAACCTCGTCAGAGGATTTTGCTATCTATTTCTACTTCAATAACACTGACAACTAAACTCAATAAAATACTAATTTCAATTCTGAAATTAAACACAAATAATCCAAGTAGCAGTACCCAAAGACTCTCCAAACATCACTCAATTAATATAGAAAAACTAGCAACAGCGTCAATCATCAAATAACAATTAAACTACTAGCTAATGATCAAACCCAGGTGATGTATTGCAGCAGTCACTACAAAGAAGAGCAACAATCAGTATTCCATAGTCCCACTAAACCAACCCTAATGCATCATGTCACCTCAGCCACCACACAATCCGATAATTCCCTTTTTAAACATAACATGAAGATTGCCTTTGATAATTCCTTTTAAAACAAAAGATAATGTTAGCACCCGAAAATCAAGCCACTAATCCACTTTCCAATTTCAACTAAATATTTAATTTGAATGCCAAAAATAAAAACTAAAATAAATAAATTCTAACATATACAATTTGTAGAATATGAAGAGTTACCTAAAATCTATTTTACTTGTGGTAAGTATGGCCATATTGCTGATGAATGTTCTATTACCATCATTCGACCAAAACTAGTGCTGGAAACAGCCAGAATCAACAGGGAGACCCAAGGAGGAGGAGATCTGAATCAACTAGATGAGGCTATCTTTGGACCGTGGAAGCACGCGCCAAATCGCGTAAAGCAAAATTACAGGAGAAATGGCCTAGACTCTGGTACGAAAAATATCTCCTCGAATACCGTACGGATTGAACAGTTGGGGGATAAAGGGAAAGGAGGGTCTGGTTCGTGTTTCAATGCTTTAACTGAACTGGACGATACTGCTTGTGGGAAGCCAAAACGGCTTCCACCCAGTTCCACTTTCATCCGAAATGTCACAAATTGAGGCTCTCTCACTTTGCTTTTGCGGATGATTTGATGCTTTTTAGCCGCGCTGACCGTTCTTCGGTATGTATCCTTGC
>JANKOD010000002.1:5302698-5318906 GCA_026284645.1 Erythroxylum acuminatum | reverse complement strand
TTTTGAGTTCGAGCCACGCCAAAAGAAGGGAAATAGGCATGTTCCTATTAATGATTCTCTAGCCCCCTGAGCACAGTTCTTTGATCGGATTACGGACGCCTCGCTTCCAGCGACAATGTAAAAGTTGGAGCTACTAGGAAATTTAAGGCTGATAGGAACCTGATGCAGAACAAGGGGGCCAGTGATCAATCATCAACTAAATAATCAAGTATGTGAAGGCTCCTTATGCGCAAAAGTGTACAGGCTACGTAGGTACCTGAGAGATCTTAGAGTTCCAGATTTACATCCTCTAAGCTTTTGGAGTGGGATCGTAGGAGCTTAGGATTAGTTTGGCTAAACAAGCATACCTAATGTAATAAAAAAAATAAAAAATAAAAAAAAACAATAAAAGCTTTCAATTTTTTCCTCGAAGCCAACAAAGCAGTTCCCATTCGTACCATTTTCTTCACCAAATAGCTCAAACGAGTTTGATTCCCAAAAATCTACGTAACATTATATTAAATATTAAAACCTTGGCCTACCCTTCTCCCGATTTCTATTCCTAAGGACACCCGTTTCAGTGTGACCCGATTTCTGTGGTTCAATCGGCTAAGGATCTTCATTTCTCCCGGAATAATCGTTCTTCTCTGTTTTCTTAGCCTCCAATTCTGTAATCTATCAGGTTTGTTCATAAGCTTTAGTTTTTTCTTCTCGTTGATGCGTGTTTTAAGTCGTAGGTAGATTTTGTTTCGGTTTTATGATTTCCTCTGATATCTAGGCAACTGTTGTAAATTTGGCGCCACAACGTATATTTCTTCAAGTGATTAGAACAATTGTTGGGATTTAACCAGAATTCGAGTTCAGCGCAACCTTTGGAGCATTAAGAAACTAAAGAAGATAAAAGGGAGAGAGTATCATTGTTTCGTAATTTGCATCTACTAAAATGAACATAGAAACCGAGTGTTAGCTCCACCGACAAATTTATAATGACTTCGTTTCAAGAGGAAAGGAATCGTCAAATTGTAGTTGTGGAGTCAGTAATTGCTCAAATTTATAGTGTATGAGTTTAATCTGTGGGCAGTCATTAGTCCAAGCCATCTGCAGTGTAGCCATTGGCATGAATTGGGGAGATTTTCGATTTGACGTTTCCTTTTCGGCGTCTTCTTTGCAACTAAAGCATTGGCCAAATGTTATTCGTAGTCTGTACATCAACTGGAAGGAATTGGGCTACTAGTGTACTTCTAAAGTTTTGTCAAACATTTACATTAACGTACTTGGCAACTGTACCCAGTGAGTGAGTTAGCATAAATTGTCCGATTTATGTCAGGCCTTTAAATTTTTAAGATAGCAATTCACTTCCTTTGGGAGCCTAATTTAATTTGATATTATTTCTGAAGGAAAACTTACTTAGTAGTCCTAATCTACCTAGAATGCATTTGTATATCGTGATGCAAATCCTTATTGTCAAGCTATAATTTTTATTCTGGTCTTATTCATGCTCAATATTTTAGGGAGGGATCCAGTTGGAGTCATTGAGCTTCTCGATGCCCCGACTTTATTCAAATACTCTGTCAAAATGATCTTTTCTTCCACGAAAATTTAAATTTACAAACTTGGAACATTCCTTTCAGTCTATCACAAATTTGATTGCTTCCAACTTTTGTCAGAACAATTTTTGAGGATTGTTTACCGACAAAGCAAACTGCTTTCTCCTTCTTTGCTGGCTGTATTGATGTTATACATTCTTTCTCCAAAGGTAGTTATAAAGCTGTTAAACGTGCCTCATTCTGTAGATCTATCATTGCAGAGGGAAATAATAGTCTCCCCTCTTAGTAAGCTTTGAACAACAAACAATTCATTACTGTAAATCAGTTTAGTGTTTTGATATGAACTTTCATCTTCAGTTTGTCCAAAAGGGCGAAGACAGAACATATTTCTTTCTTAGATAAGAAGGATGGTTTCGATTTTTATTTTGCATACTTTTGTTGTGACCATCCTTTGGAATGTTTTTTTAATGTAAAGAATGATTTTGGTCGCTACACAATTTGCTTATGTATGTAGTTTCAAACATTTGTTAGAAGTGAGAATGTACTGAAATAGAAACCTGAACTAGAGTTCCAGAGTTGTCCAGAAGCTTACAATGAGTGAGAGTCCAAAGAAATCTTCTTCGAATGGTTTACAGAAGACTTCAACAGCTAAAGAGCAACAGGCCAAGGTAAAACTAACAAATATGCTCATCTAGTTTGTTTAGAATATGAAATTGAGGCGTTTGATGCAAAGAGAATATTTTAAGCATTTTATGCTTGGTATCCACAGATTAATGAGGTGAAAAAATTGCTTGGACAATTGCCAGAGAAGTTGGCCATTTATTGTTCGGATGCATCAATCTCCAGATACTTAAGGGCAAGAAACTGGAATGTTAAGAAGGCAACTAAAATGCTGAAAGTTACCTTGAAATGGAGGGCAGAATATAAACCAGAAGAGATCCGTTGGGTAAATCATGCTTTACCTCAGTTATTATTCTAGCTTTTAGATCATCCTTAAATAGGATGTAGGTGGGATTTGTTCCCATTGTCTCTTTGGATAGGGTCGTACTTCACATGCAACTTACGCAACTATTTACATTCATCTTGTCTGTGCATAAGAATTATACATATCCACGTACAAGCATAAGATTGGAGAAGTTTAACTAAAAGCATAAAAGTACAGCTCATGTGAACATGATCACTCTTACATAAGTTTACTAATTAGGTACAACCTTAAAGAATTACCATTACCATCATGATTGAAAATAGAGAAGCTGCAGTCTGAAATAATTTAACTGGTTCCAATCCAATCAATGAGAAATTCCACTAGTTTTTAAGGTATGTATGTTGAGAGTACTGGTAAATTGTATTCACTGAGTATTTAATTGGATAACAACGGTTATTTTTTCTCACTGTGTTCATATTGGATGTAGGAAGAGATTGCTCATGAAGCAGAGACTGGGAAGATCTACAGATCAAATTACTTTGACAAGCATGGGAGATCGGTGCTTGTCATGAGACCTAGTTGCCAGGTAAAAGTCACAGACACACACACTATCTCTCTCTGCATTTGTGCCTCGTTCAGCTAAATCTCTCAAAAATATTGGAGAAACTTTTGTTGCTTATGTGTACTAATTGGAGAAGATGTGTTTAGGCCGAGAGGGTTATTTATTGGTGCCCTAAAAACTTTGAATCATTAGATGATCTTCATTTAAGGGACAGCTCAGATGAACTCATGGATGAGAGTTGGGGAGAAAAATAACTTCCTGTAAGAGAGGAAGTTCTGTTTTGTCCACTGAGATTTTAATATATCTGCTCTTTATTAATCTTTCTTTATATTCATTGGTAAAGTCTTTAATTTGTTTATGGGGCTGGGATGGTGTCGATTGCATTGTAATATAGACTCTGCTGTTAGTTTAATGTCAAAGAATCTAGTTAAAGTTTATGTTGCTTGCTCTGATAAATGACTGCAGAATACCAAGTCAACAAAGGGACAGATAAGGTATCTGGTATATTGCATGGAGAATGCTGTTTTAAACCTACCACCAGACCAGGAGCAGATGGTTTGGTTGATTGATTTTCATGGTTTCAATTTGTCGAATATATCACTGAAAGTGACACGGGAAACGGCCCATGTTTTACAAGACCACTACCCAGAACGTCTAGGTGTGGCAATATTGTACAATGCACCCAAATTTTTTGAACCATTCTGGCTGGTAAGATCATAGTAATCTTCCTTACATTAACCATTTTCATAGTACAAGTTTTCCAATGATATCATATGCATGAAATCATCACCGTACATCCTGGAAAAACATTCACCTTTCATTTTCCAGGTTCCATGTGTCTTGATTGAGAGTACATGAGATAATTAGTACTCCTCTATCTTTCAGAAAATTGAACCAAAATAGAAAAAGGCTCTACCTATTATTAAGCCTGCATCCTATCACACGTTAAAGTATTCTTTTGCTGGGAAACTTGTAGAGATTTTATTACTAGCAAGAAAATTAAAGATCTCCTCTCCTTATCAAACTTCAATGCTGATGACTATTGTACTGAAAGCTATCCTGTTTCCTTCAAACTTTGATAAGAAAGCATATAGTGATTAGATGAAAAGTTCATTTTGGTTTAACATTCTTCTTTTCACTTGGACTAGTTCTTCTATGTTATGTTAGAAAATGGAAGGGATGCATCCTCCCCAGTACATTATTGTAGGACAGTATTACGAATATTTATCTCCAGTCTCAGCAGCAGTAGCTAAACTAAATCAGTTACTTTGATGAAGGAAAGGTTTTATTTTGTTTCTATTTTAAATGATTCAATGCTCACATGGCAATGGACCATGTAACCTTCTTAGAGTTGCATATAAATAAGACAAGGCGTGAAATTCCAACAATTCGGGGCAAATGAAAGAGTTCAGTGTCTGGTCTCTCTGGGTTTAGCTAGAAGTTGGTATGACTGCGGTTTCTGGTTTAACACGCTGCATCTGTTTCTAATGTCAGGAGATCCTTTCTTGCAGGCAGCGAAAGCTTTTCTAGATCCTAAGACTTACAACAAGGTCAAGTTTGTGTATTCTGGTGAAGCAAACACCATGAAGATAATGGAGGATCTATTTGACATCGATGAACTCGATTGTGCATTTGGAGGAAGAAACAATTCAGGTTTCGATATTAGCAAATTTGCAGAGAGGATGAGAGACGATGACAAGAGGATGCCTTCTTTTTGGACAAGAGGAAGTACTCCTTCAGCAGTAGTGCCACAACAGGACCTGACATCTGCTGCTTCTTTGGACTCACTTAACTTATTTTCAGATTCTGATGCCTCAGATAACGATAGAACAGAAAACTCCCAGCTTGATCGTAGGGATTCTGCAACTCTCTCCGCAGGAAATCATATTGGAGCTAAAGACTCAGAAGGGATTCTCCGGGTTGTTTCCCCTGAACAAAAAGCAGCCGCCTGACTTTGTTTAAGGATAACCTGTTATGACTTTGGTTCTGGATGCGGACTTGTCATCGTACTGAGACTCTTAGACACTTCAATCCCTTGAATTTATGTCGGACTATATTGAAAATTCATGTAATGCTGTACCCTTTACGGATCCTATTGAAATGGCGCATGTACCGGATGAATTATTCACAAGGATTTGTTAATTTGAAGATGAACTGTGCTCAAAATACTTGATGAATTTTTAGGATTGTTTAATTGAAAAGTTTTTTCCTCTGTGTATCCTGTATGAATAACCAAATAACTCACCAACTTAGTTGTCACGAACACTACAATTTAGCTCCCGTTGAACTAATATAGCTAAGCGTATAAAATTGGATGATCACCAAAATTCCAATCACGAACGATTCTCGAGAATGTATGACAATAATATGCCAGTGAAAATTTAAGAAAGAAGCAAGTGCAAGATTGAAGACAAAATGATCTCATAGCTACATTACAATAGACTTCGCCTATCCATCTATATTGAACCAAAGATACTCTTATTTTAGTCCATTTATCACACCGTTCAAATTCTCCATCAGAAACATTACAACAACGTTAAGAACTCAAACAAGGAAACCGGCTTGTCCCCACAAAATTACAAAAAATACTAGGGAAGCTCTATATATTTTGGTGGTTGGGGAGGATGCCATGTAGCTCATACATGTTGCTGTAACTTGTCCACTTGCCTGCCTTAGATCCCTAAGAAGAACAGCTATAATATCTCTGATGCAAGAGAATACAACTTCCTGGAAAGACAAAAATAGTCAACTTATACAAGGAGTTGAAAGGATTGAAGAACAGCAGTAGTTGAGATTGATGCAGTACAAGATTATAGCAATTGTGCTTACCAACGTCGATGGAACTAAATTAGCATGTCATCCAACTTCTGCCTGTAGAGAGCTAAAGTCTATTGCAAAATTTGAATGTCAGAAAGTGACAGGGTTGTATAGAGAAAAAGAAACTGCAGATACATATTTGTTACTCCAAATGAATATATATATGTGTTCTAATTTTCAGAAACAAAACTCAAGCCCACAAAATGTGTTATCTCAACCTCTCCCACAAAAGTTAATTCATAATATGAAAAAAGAAAGATACACCTTTGAAGTATGAGGAAGAAAACTTCCATTCCCGTTGAGTAATTTGATCCAAGTAAAAATAAGTCTTGAGTTTTGCTCCCAAGATTAATCATCAACACAAAGCCTTATTTGAATCTTTTTTTTAAGGAAAAAGAACTTTGCATGTCATTGATCACGGAGCTACTTTCGAGGCTCTTTTACAACATGAAAAGAAAATTTAGTTTTTTCATCATTTTTTGTATTTTTAGTTGACATCTTAATTACTAGATTCATAGTGCCCAGGCATATGTCGTGCCAAGAATTAAAATGAAAAATCGTAAGTAATGGTCTGGCAAATCTGATAAAGTTTAATTCATTGGCAAAGTTTTGGCCAAAAAAGCCTAAAGGTCTTCAATTTGCAAAATCTGTTGGTCATTGCAAATCTAGAAACTCTTTCTTCTGCACAGAGGTATTTAATTGACACAATGAGTGTGGAGAAGAATAAAAGAATGCAAGTTATTCAATTCCACACGTCAAAATAAGCTCAAGAGTAAAGGGAAAGGTAACTAATTTTATGCTCGTTATATGTTAGATTGTAGATGGTACCAGGGACGGAGCTACAGTGGGGGCAAGTAGGGGCACTTGCCTCCACAGCCTCCAACAAATTTCATGCAAAAAAAATTATCATTTTAAGTTTTGCCCCCACAAAAAAAATAAAATTTTGCTCTATTAAACTTTTGCCCCCATTAAAAATAAAAATTTTCTCCTATTAAAATTTTGCCCCCACTCAAAAAAATTTCTGGATCTGCCCTTGGATGGTACATTCACTACACTCTTGAATTACGTCCACACTTTTGAAATGTACCATCCAATGCATGCGCACAGGTATGCAGATATAATCTTCAGATCAATTTAAATGTGCATGCATAGAATTGAGAGGAATAAATAGGAATGACAAAACTAGCATACCCTTGTATATGCATAGACCCCAGCCTCAGTCGGTGCCACAGGACTTCCCCTCCTCATGAATTTCCCCTTTTTGAATATGTAAAGCAAAGGAACTCCGGTTGATAGCTCTAAACTGGTAACCTGTCAAGAAGATTTAATAACATAATTTTACATGTTGTTAAGCCAAAGAAGAGAAACCCACATAAAGCATCTGAATTTCATGATTATCACCTCTTGAGAAGTTAATTTGTCAAGATACATAATGATTGACCTCAGAGAATTCCCATGAGCTGCAATCATTACATTTTTTCCAGAAAAAAGTAGAGGTTCAATCTGCAACACAACCCTTCGGCAGTCAGATGCTAATGAATGATCTACCACATATGAGTCTTCAGAAAACAGTTGAATTAAGAGCAAAAAGGGTTGTACATGATCTCTGAAGTAAGCAACAGCTCTTTGAGCACACATTTCCAAACTCTCTCCATTAGGTGGAGGTATGTCATAACTTCGTCTCCACTCATGAACTTTCTCATTCCCATATCTATCTGCTGTTTCCTGCTTATTGAGACCCTGCAACTCTCCGTACCTATGAGGGAGACAGTAGTTAAGTTGTGTAATAACTGTTACAGCCATTAGGTTATCAAAAAAAAGTTATCGTACATTCTTTCATTCAATTGCCAGGCTTTTATGACAGGGATAGACTGCTTTAGTGTGTCTTCACTAAAAATTTGACTCCAAGATCTTGCTTGTTCATTCTCATCATGCATAACGATTGGCACCTGCCTCAGGTTGACGGTGAACAGGTTAGACAGGCAACTAAAAGGTAGATAAATAAATTAAAGACAGGGTGTCAGGTATGCTACAAAATCATTCAAAAATTAAGCTTTATATTACCAACCTAACTAGTCACCGATGACCCATAAGGTTGGTTAAAGTAGCCAATTTGTTGGTATGCTACTTCTACCAAGACATTAAAGTTTTATATGCTAAACGTTTGTTCGTCAAAACTACCTTTTTGCGTCGGTGCTGAGTCATTGCAAGCATGGCAGTCATTTGTGCACGAATCAAGGCTGATGTATATATCATGTCAACAGGTATGTTGCTAATTCGCCTACCAGCTTCAATTGCCTCTTCCACACCCCTCTTTGTCAAAGGCACATCAACACAGCCTGTGAAGAGATTTTTTTCGTTCCACAATGACTCCCCATGTCTCACAAGTATAAGAGCTGCTTCACCTGTAATTGAAGAGAAATAACTGATTAGAAAAGTTCACTTAAAGTATCAAATTGAATTCCAAGTATTCAGAAGGATCTAACTTTTATTTCAGTTACAATACTCAGTCCATGCCTCCACTTAGTCTGAATTTTATAGGCAGCAGTACTATTGACATTGTCACTTTGTTCCAGACAAAACCTTATCGGAGTTGATTTTATGAGAGTGGAATCATGGGGTAGTTGCTTACTTGATTTCTTCTGCAACTCATTAGTGTCATTATTTGATGGTGATGAAATTGGACCAGCCACCGAAGTTGGAGAAGCTGATGAGGCTTTAATAATGCCATATTTCCTCTCACAACCTTTTAAACTCCTTCTTGATAGCCCAATATGGGCTTCAAGACCTTTTGGAATCAATTTAACAGAGAACCCAAGATCATGACTAAACCTTAATCCAGAGTCATGAAGACCTCGATGAGACTGAAGAGTCCCCACAGCATGGTGAAATACAGGGCTGGCCATACTGAAAATTTGAGATAACCAACTATTAATTTAAGAAAGAAAGTAGTTATGCAAATGGTCTTCTTAATAATTTTAGTAAAAGCAGCGCCGTTAAAATCAATATACTTGTTCAAATAGCATAAGAAGACAGAACAAGGCATTGTTCAAATAGCATAAGAGGACAGAACAAGGCATTGTTCAAATAGCATAAGAGGACAGAACAAGGCATATTCCTTTTCCCACAAGTCAAAAATGAACAGCAAAACGCAAACGAGAAATATACAACGAGATCACAGGTGGTTATTACCAGAAGCAAAATTTCATTCTTCAATGGCTATATTATGGCCCTTAAAATAAACAGCAATTGCTAAAGTACGCAAAACGAACCATCAAAATAATGATAGATCTATATAAGAAATTAGCTCCCAGAATCACAAATAAAAAGGTCAAAATGCATTAAAGAGCCATGTAATACGCAAACCTCTAATTAGACAAACAAGAAACCCTTTTACAAATAAGTGTAATTCGAAAACGAAGTACATGCTCCAATAAGATGATCCACATAACAAAAACGGGATGAGCCTTCAGAAGAACCCAACAAGGAGAAGAAAAGAACAGAATAGAACAAACCCAGAAACAGAAATGCCGAGAACGGAAGGCAAGAAAGGCGCAAGCTTCACATAAAATAACAGGTAATGGATATCACCTGGTTATATAGTTACCAAGCGAAGAAAACGAGGAAAAATGAGAAAGTGTGAGTAGGGACGGACAGGGTTTACGAGAACAGTTGACGGAGAATGACGGGAACTTCCTAAAACCCGTCCCACGCAATAAAAGTTTCGAGCTTTACACTTCCACTTCAATTCACAGGCAACGAATCAGACAAAAAGATGAACAAAAAATTATGATCTTGCGGAAATGCCCGTGGTATGTGTGTGGAGAGGTAGCGTTATAGAAGAACTCGTTGGTAGCTTTGTAGTTTAGATGCGCTTTGCCTTCGTAAGAAAACTATAAATAACGTAAGTGTCCTTTTCTCCAGTTGGCAGGACTCAGGAGACGGAACTTTTCTGCGTGGGCTTTTGTTGAATCAAAAGACGCCTGGGATTTGACGACTCTGTTTCTTTTCGCCCTCTTTCCGTTTTGTTCTGTTTTTTTTTTAATTTTATTTCATTAAATATTCCAATTTGGCCTAACTAATCTTAAATCCCTAAGACTCCACTCTAAAAATCTTAGAGAAGGTAAATTTAGAACTTCAAGATTTCTCAAGTTCCTACGTAGCCTGTATACTTTTGCATATAAGGAGTCTTCACTTGTTCAACTGATGATTGATCACTAGCTCCCCTTGTTTAGCATAAGGTTCTTATTAGCCCTCAGATTTTCGAGTAGCGTCAACTTTCACACTATCGCTAAAAATAAAGCGTCCATAATTGGTCCAATTAAAAACTTTGCAAAAAAACTAGAGGAATATCAACAATTTTTTTTTTCCCATTTCACCTCTTGCGTGACTCGAACTATGTGAGTTCTAACAATTTTATTGTACCTGGTCAGGTGGCACTTTCAGAACTTCATCAAGCCCCTTTTTGAGTTTTGGCAATATCATGTTCTTTTTAGTTTTACATATTTCTCTCTTTCTTCCTAATTATTTTTCTAGACTTCTAAGCAAAAGAATGAACTTAATTACTATGGTACAGTTATATTCATAATTTATTTAATATAATTTTAAAAAAAGTCTAAAAAGCGTTTTTTTAAAAAAAAATTAGAGGAGTCTTTACACAGCAGCAAAAAGACGCACATAAATAAACAGTTCATATCATATGTTTCCTAACCATGAAGCGGCATGAATGATGTTGTGCGGGGTGTAGGTGGTGGTGCAGCAACAAGTCTCATTAAAAGGAATTTCTTCAACAAACTCCAACCCTTGGTGAAGCATTAGGGACCATTTTCAAGCCCCTTCTAAGTTCTTAAAGAATAATAACCTCCATAGCCACCAAACCAACACGGAGGCGGCCCTTTCAGCACCCACCTAACCCAACACCTACATCCTCCTTTCACATGACACAAATGAAAATGATATCATATTAAAATCTATATGATCAGCACATCTTCAAAGTCACGTGGCAAATACCACCTAGTCATAGTCAGCTAAGGAATATACTCATCAAATTCTGTCCGTGAAGGAGACGTTTAGGTGTTGGTTTTGGTATTTTTTTAGTCTTCTCCGCTTGAACTAGTGGACAGTGATGCCCATTAAAAAGGTAAACGGCATTTCGATGACACATTAAAGTAGGTGATGTGTAGGCAGCATCAGCATTTGTAAGTTAGGATTTTGCTCCACTACAGCCAAGAATCAATTACAAATCGCTTGTTTCTAGAAAAATGAGTAGGCTCATTTGGAAGAACTCACAAACCTCTGTTTCATGTACCTTATTATTACGGTCCAAACAAACCAAGGCTCTTTATCTCATCTCGAACCAAAGACACCCTTTCATCATATCTTGGCCCATTAGATCTTCAGCCGCCAGCCATTAACACACACGTTTTTTTTTTCCTTTTATCACTATTGTCTTCCCATTCCGCCAGCAACTTAGACCAACACATAATTCTATCCTTAAATTCTCTTACGAACTTAAATCTTACAGGTTGACAAGTTCTCTCTATTCCCCATTTTTGTTAAGACCCAAAACTTGTAATTTAGGAGACATAAGAAAATGAACGGACAAATAGACAAATAATCCTAATAATCCTAACGTTTACATCTCAAGACAAGTTAAATATTAACATTTTACTATTTTCAAATTAAATTCTTGTTTTAAAAATGCTAAACTTTAGCTTTACATAAATGAAAAATACAACCACAAAAATGAGCTTGTTTTAGGAGCAGCAGCTCAGCTTTCGCTTCTCTTTTGTGGTAACCGGTAATATCTTCCACTTCTCTGCTTCCATTTTTTGTTATTTTGTTATCCAATATTTTGCAACTGGTTTTTTTTTTTTTTGGCTTATATAAGTGTTATGTCTATGTCTAATTTGTCTCTACCTTCTTCTTCTTTGTCTATTTTTGCTTGCCTTCCATATAGTCCCTACTGTATAGGAGGCAATCACTCATCCAAGCCCACAAAAATTTTATAAAAGGACCTAAGTTGTATGAAAAGGAGTGGCATGTTGGAAGATACTGGGACATTAGGAGAATACAAAAGACATTGCTTCCTAGCCAACTTTAAACCAGAAATATGCAATATAATTATGTTGAAGACATAGTAAACTAGGTGATGTGTCATGTAGATCATGTTGGTATTTAGGCAGTATCCGCAATTGCAAGTTATGATTTTGCTACATTAGAACTAAGAACCGGTATTTGTAATTCCAATTGCAAACCGTTTGCATTTAGAGAAATGGATAGGCCCATCATAAACTTCTGTTTCACGTACCATACCATTATGGTCCAGACTAAGGCTCCTTGCATCACCTTGAACCAAAGATACCCTTTGATTAGAGCTCCGCCCATTAGGTCTTTAGCCGCCAGTCACAAACACACATATTATTTTTATCACTATTGCCCGACCAATACATAATTCCACCCTTAAATTATATTATTAAAGTGAACTTAAATCTTAAAGGTTGATAAGTTTTGTTGACCCACCATTTTTATTAAGACCTAAAACTTGTAATTAGGAGTCATAAGAAAGTGAATGGTCAAAGAGATAAAAATAATTCTAACTTTTACACCTTAACATAACTTAAGACTTTAACATTTTTCTGTAATTAAATTAAATTCTATTATTTTAAAAATGTTAAGGTCAAACTCTACATATATGAAAAATACAACGAAGATATGACTCCATCAATTTTATGTCACATCATTGGTACATAGTCCTAGGGGACCTAATCTTCTTTTTTAACATTAAAATTAAAAATTTTAATTAAACATAAAACTAAGACCCTAATTAACAAGCACCTAATTTTGCAAATCCATAACCCTAAAACTCCCAATTTTCCTAATAAAACCACTAATGTTATTCCTCATCATTGTCGGTAACTGTTATTTTTAAGGATGATAATGAGTTGATCCATGAGTCTAAATTCAGGTATTTTTAATAGACTGGTCCATGGATCAAACTAAGTCCAGACTAATTTGAGACCCAACTTTTTTTTATGCAAAACGATATTGTTTTGCTTAAAAGAGCTAGGCTTCTGACAGGCTTGAGCCTGAACAACTCAGACCCAAACTCAAATAAAAAAAGATATTATTTTATATTTTAATTTTAAAAAATTAGAAAGATCGACGCATGGGCTGACTCATTGTCATTCCTAATTATCTTCCCCGTCCCGAGTAGACATCTTTAGAGTTGTCACTAGCTACTATCATCACCTTTTCCCTCTATGCAACTTAACTTTCCCTTCTCTTTTGCGGTAACTGGTAATATTTTTCACTTCTCCATTTCCATGTTTTTTGCTTGCTTCTACAATATTTTGCACATATATTTGAACTTATATTTGTTTTGCTTGTGCAAATATGTGGAAATATTGTGCCTATGTCTATTTTGTCTCTACCTCGATCCCCTTTGTTTATTTTTTCATGCCTCCTATATGGTCCCTACTGCACATAAAAGGCATCACTCATCCATATCCACCAAAATTTTATAAAAAAAAGACCTACATAGTATATAAAGTAGTGAGTTGTTCGAAGATACTAGGATATTAGGAGAATAAAAGGGACATTACTTCCTGACTAAGTTTGAACCAAAAACACGTTGTTTTTTTTACAAAGGAAAGAAACAAAATTACATGATCTTCCGAAAGAAACTAACCCCCATTATATCTTCTAGAAGGATAATGTCACACCCTGAAAGTGCACTAACAAAAGTGATGAGCCCGAGATCCAGGTTAAACAAGGTTGGCAAGCCAAACACGTTGTATCAAGAAATAATAAATTAGATGAAATATTTAGATCATGTTGTTACTTGGGAGGTATCTACAGTTGTAAGTTAGGATTTTGTCGCATTAGAACTAAGAATTAGTAGTTGCAATTCCAATTGCAAACCGCTTACATTTAGAGAAAGGAGTAGGCCCATTTGTAAGAACCCACAAGCTTTTATTTCATGTACCTTACAATTATGGTCCAGTAAGGCTCTTTACATCACATTGAACCAAAGATACCCCTCTCGACCCATTACATCTTCAACCGCCGGCTACAAACACACAACGTTTTTTAATCACGATTTCCCTCCCCTCCTACTAGCAATTTAGACCATCACATAATTTTGCGCTTAAATTCTCTAATTGAAGTGAACTTTAAATCTTAAAGGTCGAAAAGTTTTGTCTACTCCCCATTTTTTATTAAGATATAAAACTTATAATTAGAGTCGTAAGAAAATGAACAGCCAAAGAGACAAAAATAATCATAAGCTTTATGTCTTAACACAAGTTAGAACTTATATTTTACTATACTAAAAAAAAATTATATTGTTTTAAAAACATTAAAATTGATCTATGCATACATGGAAAATGCAACGAAAACATGACTCCGTTACTTTTATGAAACTTCCTTGATAATATAGAAAAATATATTATATTCCAACTTAATAGATTCATTGATCTCGGCGGGTCCGTTATGTCAATTTTTGGAACCTGATTGGAATCAATCTACACACCCATCTCAAGGTTTTCAGTAATCTCTTCTTCATTGCCCGTACGTCGTCGCTTTGGATCAATAACAACACCTCCATTAGTTGACACCACTTCCTTCCCTTTCGAATTTTCTGCAATTCCACCCATAACCTCCCCCTTATCCCCTCTGTGATTCGCTTCTACCCCTGAATTATTACCCCAAGATGTTCCAGCCTGCACACCTCCCATTGTGGGATTACCAACGCCACCTCGTCTTCCATCTGGAGTCTGATCACCATCTCCGTTTGAGTGACCAGTGCTATAGGATTCTTCATCCCTAAGCCATCTGAGCCCTATATTCATTTGAGTTTTTTTGTGTGGAAGCTCTAAGATGCGATCCATACTTCCTCTGCTCCACCACTTCATTATTTAGAACTGGTACTAGACGAAACTTCTCCCCATGCCCAATAATTCCACAGATAAAGCAAAATCCTGGAATTCTCTCATATACTAATGAAACCAAAAACTCATCTGAATCATCTTCCAATCGCAACTTCAATGAGGTCTGAATTGGCTTTTCAATAGACCACTTCATTCGCACCCTGAAATAAGTCCGATTCTTATTGGTAAAATTCTCAGGGTCACCTTTAACAAACACCCCCAGTTGGTTACCCAATTTTTCGAGGACATAATCTGATCGATAACCAGGATGTAGTCCATGTAATTGTACCCATAAGAATACATGAGAAATTGGTACTTCTAAAGGATGCGAATAGCCTTCCATCTTCTCCAATAATAGGAATTGGTTATTGAAAGTCCAAGGGCACATGTCAAGTACTCTGTTCATATCAATTTCATGGTAAAAATGGAAAGCATAAACACCACCCTCCAACTCCTTGATTAACATCCCCATAATTGGACTCATTAAAGACGCCAACGTTTGTTTCATGACCATGAAATTAACCGGCCTCGTCGTTAGGAAACGACTAACCAAGCAGAGTGTTGGATTCAACGGTTCTTCGTGACTCAACTCATCCGTCTTGAAAATTACTGCTTCCGCCTCACCCTCATCTACAGACAAATTAGCCATATCGACTCAAATGTTATCAACCGCCATGATCGAATCGCAGAAGATCGGTAGAATCACACAAAGATACAAAAAAATTGCGATTAGGGCAAGACAAAAACCTTCTCACGCGAGAAGACCGGTAAGTAAATTAAGACAAATTAAATGAATTAATAAGATAAAAAGACTTATTTATATAATAAGTATCAAATTTATTTTAAGATGAATTTACATTTTAAAACTCAAATCTCATATTTAAAATTCAAATCATATATTTAAAATTATTTATAAATAATTATATGATTTTATTTAAATATATTTTTAATTTTAAAATAAAAATAGGTGACAATTAAAGCTAACAGGACTCAAGCTTGTGACTTATATCTTAAACTTGAGTCAAAATTTATAAACTGAGTTCGAACTTAGTGTGGCCCAGTCCAGCCCATTCTAATATCTATATATAATTTCTAGATTCATTCTTGTGGCACTTAGTACATAGTGTCTAGATTAACTGCCACTCCAAAACTTTTTCTTCTCTCAACTTGCACCCTCAAGAACAAAATCATTCAATCAATGAACAGTTCCAATATTTAATTCAAGTCAAACACATCTCAAAGCACCTTCATCTTCATCCAGGTTTCCAAATTTCCAAGAAAATAGCCACTGAGCACCTGGAAAGCATCTCAGAGAGCAACAAAGTGAAAGTTGGTATGACAGTAACAAGAACACCTCTGTTATACAAACCTAAAGATGAAGTTAATAATGGAGGTTCATTTCATGGATCTGTCTTCAACTTATCTTGCACGATCGTTGGTTCTGGAGT
>JANKOD010000002.1:5254457-5267295 GCA_026284645.1 Erythroxylum acuminatum | reverse complement strand
TAACCAAAACCCATGATATTTGACAAGATACTTACTTGATTTAGCTTCCAAATCTTCATAATCACCATTAAACCCTAACTCTTTCATCTCCACCATCATCAACTTTCATGGAGGAATAGGTTGAGTCTTTTAGTGAGAATGAAGGAGAGAGCAAGGTGGAAGAGTAGCATGATAGATGAGATTTGAAGGGTTAAAACTCACGAAGAAGAAAGGAAGAAGAGAGCTACAAAAATGGAGAGAAACCAATAAAACACCAATAGGCTTTTAAGAGGGAGAGAGCATCATTAAAGCCAACAAAAAGGGGGAAAGGCTTTTAATTAAAAGAGTAGTGGGCTTAAGGCATTGTTCGGCAAGTGATGTTTGTTATTTGCCACATGTCCAATTTCTAAAACATTTAATTGTTTCTTTCATTTAACTAGTCCCATTACTCCAATTGTTTTCCTAATTTTTAGTGGCACTTGTCAATAATTCCTAAAGTCATTGCTCAAAATTTCCATTATCATTTGATAGCAAATTTTACTACTATTTATCATTTGTTTTGTCACTTCGTATTTTTCCTAGTCCAAATATTATGCCAACAATTTCTAGGAATTTCACCAAGAATTCCCAAAAATTCTAAATCAATTTATACACTTCCCAAATCAATTTTCAACATATAAAAACCACATTTCCCCAATATACTTACATTTATAAACAATTATACCTGGAAATTGTCAATGAATGCATGTACAATTATTTTTATGTGCAAAGATTCAATATTCATGTGCATGTGCATCTTATGTAATGCGCGAGCATGAGATATTTTTCCTAATTTCTCAGAAATCTCATATTTACTATTTTAGCCTTAACATGGGTAACAGGATGTTACATAGTTCGTCGATTTTCATGATTCATAAAGCTATTAATTAATTAAATCTGAGACCGTATCCAAGTCATTGATTAATAAGGGTTAATTCGAATACATGTTTAGGTTAACTAAACATAAGAGAAAATAGGTAAATAAATTTGCCACTATGATTACTTAACCAATAAATTGATTATTTTTAGTGTCGAACCGCAAGTTCAATACTGAAGAAGACCGAATATCAAGATTTATTCCTATTGATTGTTAAATTCTCATTGTTTTGCTATTAGTTATTATTCACTTTCGTATTCCAATTAAATTCTGTTTAATTCACAATTTAAAACTCCCTTTTATTGCACAACTATTAACTTATGAATTCTTCATAGGAATGATCCCTACTTTTCACTACTACATTATTTTGTATTATAGGAAGTTAGTTTCTATTTATATTTAGTTGCAGGCGATAACATTCACCAATTATTTCTTTTTTTTACGGAATAAAATAATTATTTCTTGTTAGAGCGTAATTGTAATGTTCATAATCCCTTCAATGCCTTAATCTTTATCAGCATGAAGCAGAAGTAAGTCAGTACCATCTTTACTCCTTTTACACATCCAATTGAAAAAGCATAGGAAAGGCATCAATTCCGAAACTGAATTAAAGAAAGATCCTTAGACTTAACTTAATTTAACACTTAGAATATGTTTTTACTTTTGCTAAAGAACATTACAAAGCAGTAAACCAAATATGCTTCTACGTAAAGTTATTTAGAAATCAAGCCATGAAAGTATCAATTCGATATAATTTAATGAAGTTATAAATAAAACGAAAAGGATATATCTACATTAATATATGACCAATCAATCTTAACTTTTAGGTACAAGGAAAAAGGATAACAAATTTTAGAGTACATAAACTTCTCAAAATAAAATTTAATTCAGTACTCAAACTTTTAAAATTTTCAAGTAAGTTATCAACTTTTATAACCTTAACAAATCCATTTAAAACGTTATTATTTTAGTATTTTGCTGATTTAGTTAATAAGATCTTTTTTATCCATGATATGTAAGCGTTTATCTTAAAAATTACCTGCCAACTAGTCTACTCCATTAATATGATGAGAAGGCTAAATAATGAAATTTTGCATAAAGACTATTGGTGTAACCAGGGTTAGCTATTGCCGTGGCATGGTGTACTATTGCCGTGGCATGAAAGGACAAGGACTCGTTAGCTATTGCAAGCGACGTGGTGTAACCAGGGTTAGCCGTAATTTTATGACTCGTGATGTGAGTCAGCCACGTGGACTCTCCATATGGTTATTAAGTTTATATATAGTTTACGCTTTCTAAATATCTAAAGAAAAAAGACTAGAATAGTTGGTATGTACCTCGAGATATAATTCTTTTTTTTTAATCGGAGAAAGGAAACTAGCAAAAGTTAACGCCTTAAAAATGTCACTGATCTCTGATCATTTTGGAGCAATAATCATAGTCTTAAGGCTAGGTTCTTTCAAAGAAACCATCGAGTCATAGTTTAAGAATCTTGCTTAGCGAGGAAGCCGCACAGTGATTAGTTTCACGAAAAATATGCTGGAGAGAGCAACACCAATCTCTTGCAATTAACGTCCTAATGTTCTCAACGAGAAAAAACATGGGGTGAGAATAGGGGCAAGAATTTAGCACCAGAGTCACCACATCTTGAGAATCAAACTCAACAACAACCTTTCGGTAGCCACGATCCCATGCCAAGTTAAACCATGCCTAAGCGCCTACAATTCGGCTATAGTAATAAAAGCATGACCAATATATCCCGAGAAACTAATAAGTTAGCGTCCATATTCATCGCAAATCAGACCTCCAAATCTAGCGTCACTCGAGTTGCCAAGAGCACTGCCGTCCACATTTAATTTAACGAAACCCAACGGAAGACAACACCAAGAGATCCACGTATTGGTAGGGTGAGTGGGAACTGAAATAGGACGAGGAAAGGCAAGCTACAGTCGTTGATAAAATCCGAAACTTAGTTTCAGTGTTATAGGAACAATTCAAATTAAAAGTGATCCAGATGCATTTTATGGGTATACACTATAAATAGAATATCATTGGGAATCTGACCTTTTTCTTTGTTGATAATAAGAATCTAAGAAAGAAAAACCGTGCCGTGCTTAATACTTAAAGAAAGAGAATCTCCTAAAAAGCAAAAATAGGAATCTTTTTCCAGTCTACTGACATCAAAAGTATTCATCTTACAATCAGACAGCTGCTGATATTTCTTAGTAAAGCATGAGTTGGTAATTTAGTAATTACAGCAGACATATGTGGAACACGTGGCAAAAATAATAGGTAGACATATGCGGAACACGTGGCAAAATAATAGGTCTGAGTTTGCGACGCTTGACCGCTCTGTCTTTTTAAAACACAAAACCGCGTGGGTTGGTTATTATTTTAAAGAAATCTCACCGTTTAAACGGCCGGTTAGAGTGGAGCCCGCAGAGGTTGTCTTGTGGCCCATTCAGTGGCTCCCACGTGTCACCCCCTCAGAAACCTCCTCCGCAACGTTATAAATATAAAATCCGGATACAGCTCCTCTCGCCCTAACTGGAATCATATCCTGTTTGTTTATCAGTACATTTTCCTGTTTCTTTCCGAGAAAACATTTTCCTGTTTGTTTCATTCCTTACTTTTCGTTTCCGGTTCATAACCGCCTTGTGCTTTGCCCTTCTGTTTTGCAACTTGTAACTTCTTCTTTGCTGATATTCACTCGTCCACATAAGTTCCAAGGTAATTTCTTTGATTTCTGCATTGTTGTTCAGTATCAGTTTTCCTTTCTCTACATCTTTCACGTAGTTGGAATATATAACTTATGCGTACGTCTCGCAGTATATAATTATAATACAATGACTCACTTCCTAAACGACGATCTCGAGTACGTCGATGATTACTACGACGTCTCCGATTTAGAATACGAAGACCATTTCAGCCAACCCCAACAACCTCAGAGGAACCATGATCACGAGTCCATGGATTCCGACTTGGAAGATGACTTCGAATTAGTATGCTCCCCTTTCGTCTCTTTTTCGTTATTGGGTTTCTGTCTTTTCTTGCATAGTGTGTAATTTTTAGAATAATTACTGTCTTGGTGTATTGTAGAGTAATAATTACTGTCTTGGTGTATTGTAGAGTAAGGTCAAGACCGACACCTCGGCACTAGAGGCAAGGAATGGGAAAGATATACAGGGGATACCTTGGGAGAAGCTCAATTTCACGAGGGACAAGTATCGCGAAACCAGGTTGAAACAGTACAAGAACTACCAGAACATGTCTATTTCACGCGACCAGATTTGTAAGGTCTATATCATTTCTCTATCTTTGTTTCACCTTTGTTTTTGTTCTCTTGGAAGTTTTTAGTCTATTTTGTACTCTTGGGAGTTTGACTTTGGAATTCAATTTAATAGATAGGATTTTGAAGCTCTAAACTTTCTTTATACCTCTTCCCCCAATAAACTGGATTATGTTTTAATTTGAAGGGATTATCTTTGAAACCATTGCCACGATATTTTGAAAATCTTTTGGAAACTATCGGGGTTTTGCCTGATGGCTAATTCATCTACTAATGTTTGAATACTAGCAGGTGGAAGCGTTGGGACGGGGGAGCAGTTTTTCTATATTTTCAATTCTGATATATTAAAAATTATATTCGATTCGTTTGAAATAGCTATCTAAATATATGTTTTGGTCTCCCTTCTCCCAGCAAAAAGATAGAATTTTGTTGTCTCTAGTTAAAATAATATTTGCTGTTTTGATTGGAGCCATCAAACCTACCCTTGTTAGCCACGGTAACTATATGAAGTTATTTTGTCTTATGAAATAGGCAGCGGAGGGGAGGGATAGCGGGTGGTGCAGCATGTCTTTGTTTTTATTTCTCGAATAGTATAAGAGGTGGAACAAAAAATGTCAAGTCCTGGTTAAATGATGATTTTCGTTATATGCTTCTGGAGGTGATTGCCTTTCCGCTTGACTTCATTCTTTGTTTTAACCTGAAAATATACTGATTACAGGAATGCCTGCCGGTGGAGAAAGGAAGTACGTTTTACGATTTCCATTTCAACACAAGGCTTGTCAAGCCCACTATTACACATTTTCAGGTAGTGACTTTTCCTCTTCTATGCGGGTAGAGCATTTTTGAATGGGGGAACTCTCATAATTGGTGAACGAATTTCCGTCGTTTCATGTGATGTGCATGACTATGTTTTGATTTTAGGTTTATTGAAATCTAATCGATTGTATTTCCAGAAATTAGTCACTTTGGCTTATTCTAAACTACTTTTCTGCCCAAAATTTCGATGCTATAGGAGGTCAGCCTTAGATTTTCTGGCTCATATGGATGTTTATTGAACTGCTTACATCTCGTCACATTCATCAATCTCCTTGGAAGTACTATGATAATTTTCATAACTTGGAAGGTCTTGAGGAGTAACAATCTTGTTATCATGACACCATAGAATGTCTCACGTATCAAACTAGATGTATTGAGGATTGATAATCTTGTTATCAGACACCATAGAAATGTCTCACATATCAAACTAGATGTAGTAAGCTAACGTTATCTGATAATTATATAATTGGCTATGAAACTTGTCTTCTCTAGAAAAGACTTTGAAATTTCTGTTGCAAACATATTGTTAGTCTTTAGATTTGCAGGTACCTCCAGTCATGATACCATCATTTTAAGGATGTTATTTGTATGTTATTGGGCATTATGCTTGAACTTGTTGAAGGTATGGCAATAGAAATCGATATCTCATCGTTGGCTCAAATATTTTTGTTCATCTTATATGCTGTTGATTTTTGAACCTCTAACGAAGCTGTTCCAGATGTAAGTTATTGTCAGCGTGGCCATTATACCAAAGCCTACTCCAGGCCTGCGAGCTGGTGAACTAAGCCTTCCAAGAAGTATTTGGAATTTAATTTGATCTGTCCTTAAAATTTCTGTAGCACTCAACAGACATAATACTTTGATATGTGGCTTTAGGTTCCCTCAAATTTAACTGGGTCAAGTAAGGTTGTGTTTGCTAAGTTCTTCCTATGCGGATTTATGATGATGCTTGCTTTATGCATTAGTTGTTTGGCGCTTTTTACGATAGAAAAATAGAAAGTTAATAGAAGGTACAATCTTGAATGTATGCTAGATCTGCATGATATTTCAAGTAATCAACATAGATACAGAATATCTCAATCGAAGCTAACCCTTATTTGCTTCATTCCTGAGTATTTCTTTATTGAGTATGACACCATTGAGGCTTGTATAATAACGAAACACTTCAGATTTACACATACTTTTTGTCAGTTTTAGTGTGTGCATTTTCTATTATTCTCAAAGCCTCAAAGCCTCCTGACCTGCAGTAACTGTCTCATGCTTAACTGGTGATGAATAATATTCCCATCATGTTTGGATGCCTTTGGCATGGTTCCAGGGTTTGCACACGTTTCATACTTGTATCTTAGCATTAAAACATTTGAAGGTCCTGTGTGTCATTGACATTGTGATTTACTTTTATCTCCTGCAGTATCTTGTGCACCTATATTGATGTTCATAGATATATTCGTAAGTTTACCCTGCTGTGGCATTTTAGGACTGTTATTTCTCTTTATTTCAGCGTTTTAAGAAGGGTGGAAGTTTTATGTGAGCAGCTGGCAGGATTAAGGATACGTTGTATATATGGTATGATAGGAAATATCTGAGCATTTCACAGGCCTCTGAACCAATTCCTGCAGTTCAAGTGCTATTTTTTTTGTCCGATTTGAGGGGCCTTAGTAACATGGATATGAATTTCTGTGTTCTTCTTCCATTTAGTGCATCATCTGCATTGCAGCATTCACACTCTTTGTCATATATGCATTATCATGTTTCATGGACTTTGTTATTTCACTTTTAGCTTTTCCAGTTATGTGTGCTTATGCTTATGTGGTCTGATTAACATAATAGCAATAGCAATAGCAATTTATGTCTGCCATTATGCATTTGTCTAAGTAGAGTTCTGCAATTATGCATGTGTATAAATGTCTGCTTATATTAGAAATTTCTTTCTTCATTGTTTCCTGCCTTATCCTGAGAAAATACATTTGGCCTACAATGAGAACATCCCTTTGTTTCTTGTATTTGTCATCCAGAAATTTTCTGTTGGTTCATTTTATATGTAGGAATCTTGTTATTTGCAATGTTAATTCCTTGGAGTGCGTATGATTTTGTACGTATGTTTATTGCTTTGTCAAATTATGCTAGTCACAGGTTTGTCAATATTGATTCCAATGTGATTTGCAGCTGAGGAACCTACTGTGGTCAACATCTAAACATGATGTGTACCTTATGCAAAATTACTCTGTGATGCACTGGTCTTCATTATTGCGCAGAGGGAAAGAAATACTCAATGTGGCGAAGACAATTCTTCCTAGCCTGGTGTGTGACTGGTGCCAAAGTTGTTCCTACATGGATTAGTTGATAACTGTTTTGAACAATCTTTGTTGTCTTTGAAACAGAAGCACCCAGGATTATTGTCCGAATCACTTTTCAGGGTGCAAATAAGCACAATGGCTGTCAAAGAAAACTTGATGGTCGCAGGTGGTTTTCAGGGAGAGCTTATTTGTAAGGTATGGAAATGTTGAAATTTAAAGTATATGCATGTGGATTTGGCTCATTTCCCTGATTGCATCTTTCATTTGTTCAGCATTTGAATCAACCTGGTGTAGCGTTTTGCACAAAATTAACTTCAGATGAAAACGGCATTACAAATGCAGTGGATGTATACCGCACAAAGTGAGGGATTTTATCTGACAATAAAATTGAAAATTTTCACTTCTCAAAGCCTGAACACTTAAAACTTCCAATATTCATTCTGCAGCGGCTTGCTGAGGATAATGACTGCAAACAATGATGCTCAAGTTAGAATACTTGATGCCGAAAATTTCTCTTGCATGGATCGTTTCTCCTTTGAGTGGTCGGTAAATGTGAGTTCCTTTCATCATCAGATGTTTGACATTCATTTCAGATTACACGTTTATATGCTAACTGGTTAAATTTTTGGTTCCCAGAACACATCTGTTAGCCCAGATGGTAAACTAATGGCTATCCTTGGCGACAGCACAGAATGCTTGATTGCAGATGCCAATTCTGGGAAGATAACTGGGAGACTCAAAGGGCATTTGGACTATTCTTTTGCATCAGCTTGGCATCCTGAGGGCCACATCCTGGCTACTGGTAATCAGGACACGACATGCAGGCTTTGGGACACCAGGAATCTGTCCAAGTCCTTTGCTGCATTAAAGGGGAATATGGGTGCAATTAGAGCGCTGAGGTTCTCTTCGGACGGCCGATTTCTGGCGATGGCAGAGCCTGCCGATTTTGTTCACGTCTTTGACACGCAATCTGGGTACACAAAAAGCCAGGAGATTGATATATTTGGTGAGGTTGCAGGCATTTCATTCAGTCCTGATACAGAAGCTCTGTTTGTCGGGGTTGCTGACAGGACCTATGGTAGTATGTTAGAGTTTAACAGGAGACATTGCAACCATTATTTGGACGCATTCTTCTAGTGAAGAGTTGAGAGAATCCGTACTCTCGGTGATGCGGGAGGCTTACAGATGTTTATATTTAGTGGAAAAAGAGTTTGTTGTGCTCATCTTTCTTTCATTTTCGTATTATGTTAGATATGCCATATTGTGATGCACTCGAATTTTGTTTTTAGATAAAACCAATTTTTATCTCATCGACAAATCTACAGACTACACGGCACTCCGACTTCGACCGAGCCAAATCAAAATCTTAAAAAACCTGTTGGGAGCAAAGTTTAGAAATTTCGGTGGTCTCTCTATCAAAGACTATTGATCTTTTTGCTCAAGTCGGATCCCATAGTCAAACTGTGTTTAATGCGTGGTTGGATGGTCAACTAGAAAAGTCCTCGCCAGTCTCATACTGACCAATCCTCGTACAGATGGGGGGCAGGTTGGGCCGCTTGGTTGTTGAATTATCGAAGAGCTGTTTGACTAAGACGATGCACATTTACTGGACAGGCGACATATGAATAGAAAAATAAATCACGCTTATTTTAATGTTGGTACAGCTAAAACTGCAAAAGCCCCATTCATCTCCTACTTTGGTTAATCTATTCCTAGCATCATCTCATTTAAAGAAATATACGAATAAAATGTTATGAAATAGAGTAAAAATAAGTTAACTTGAACATGAGAGTTTATCCATTGCTCTACATGCACAAAGAACCTTTTTGTAATGATCATGTGCAGTGCCGTGAGAAAGTTGGAGCTCCAAATACATCCACCGTGTGAGAAAAAAAGTCCTTGCTTATTAATGACATCAATTTTTTCTGAAAATGACTCTTGGAAAAAGTCCATCTTCCATAATTACGTACATGTCAAATTTGATTGAGCTGGAACGTCCCATTTCCAGCGCTTTACAGCTCAGACAAGTTGATTATCGTGTTGCTATTGGACGATCACTGGTTCTTTTTCCTTCCTGCCCATACATTTGACTCTAAAATTAATGTCGCAAATCAATTGCTAAGGACGGGATGCTATGCTGGTTCTGTACCACTGTAAGAATCTGTTTACTTATCCTATGACCTACTGTTTTTATTCCGGTGAAGAAGCACCGTAATCACCTTGTCCTATAAGGCCAGGACTCAAATCATTTGCTAGTATTAACCTCCCAATCAGTAATCATTCTAGAAAGGTATTACTCCCAAAAGCTAGCTTAAAAAGATGAGATTTGCACACTATTATAAATTTTTGAATGCTCTTATAGTTGTTCGATATGGAATTTCTGACACACCCCCTCAGTTCAGAATAGGACTGGACATTTAATAGACATATTAGGCAAAGGGTCATAACCGGGTACTGCCCTAAACTATCAAGATAAACTGACTCTGATATCATATTAATAGGCCTAATTTATCCCTAAAAGCAAGTTCACTCCACCAAATCACTCTTCCGAGAAAGACAGTGGTTTGGCCTAGGCAACTTGCCTTGCCTTTTGTAAAACGAAGTCTTGAGAGAACAATAATTGCATAATTTTGAGGCCAACAACTACTCAATTTGAAAGCAATCTAAGTCAGGAGAAATGTAAATTACTAGTGAACTTTAAACACGAGAATAAACAAGTGGGGTTAGTAGATGTCAGTCTCGTTGAAAAGGTCAATTCGACGTGGCCGAATAGTCCTAGTTCCTACCAAAAGGAAATTACTTGGCGAAGAAAGAGGTCTGGGGCTGACCAAAACCGCGTGAGAAATTTAAGAGTTGGACCCCGCTCCACTGATCAGTGTTCATCGTCATCTGGAAATTCAGCCAGTGATGGCTCAAAGTGTAATTTCTTGTTTATTTATACTGAATTAGTAACAAAAGACTGAGATGTATGCAAGAAAAGGGCAAGAACGACTCGTGATGTGAAGCGGAGAAAGCAAACTTAGGTTGTGCTTATTTGATGGGCATAAGAAAAAAGGAATAAGTATGAAATGAAAAATAAAACTCAGTAAGAAGTTACGATTAAATCGCTTTTACTTTCGTTCTTTATTTTGAGTATTACTCCATTCCTCTCCATTATATAAAGAATGGAGAGTCATTCTCAGCTTTGCTACCATTATTTATTCCTACTCTATGACCAAAAATAATGTGTGATTTTTTTTGGTTTAGTAAGGTCTGATATTCTTTAACTAATAATATAATTAATTAAAATATAATTAAATTTTATTTTTTAATATTTTTTACAAATCAACAACTATCAATAATGGGGTAATCATTCCTTTTTCTTAACCAACCATCATAATTATTTTTATTATATTTATTCTTATTTTTATTACTATTCTCCGGTACAAACCAACTGTTATCTTAGTCTCCTTGGAAGTTGAAAGATACCCCGTAACTTGTATATTAAACCAAAAATAAGATGGAGTATCCGGAGCACGCGACATCGGGTCCGGGTCCCGCCGACAAAACCCGATATTCATTCTAAGATTCTCTCTCTCTCAATTCTACGTTACTCCAATTCAGTCAACTTACTTAACACCCACTCTCAGCTCTCAGGGGTTTAACTAACAATACACCCTCACGTGAATAGAAGAGCGTGCAATGCACGGATCATCCTTACGCGTACAACCCAAAGACCTGTACAAACTCCACTACCTGCAAACCCGATGCGCGTCGGTCAAGCTTTGGCAAATAGGAACCGTGAAGGCCCGAGTAAGCGGCGCCGCAAATGAAGAGATCATATTGGCACAAGTTAAGCATGTGACATGTTTCATTCCGCTTCCAATTCCGAAGACGTCATCGTTGACGTCAAGATTCATGCCGGCCGCATGATTCTCGGATAACGACGTTGTTTAGTCATCAAGTGGCTGTTATTCTTCCTTTGCAATAAGAGCTGTATGATTTGAACGATAATTAATTACATATCAAAGAGGTTGTTTTGATTCTCTGTGTGAATGAATGGCTAGTTTCACGTACTATTGAGATTGGGAATAGATTTCCGGTTTTTTATTATTTTGATCATATTTTATTTTATAAATATATGTTTTTTAGTAAATAAGACGTATAAAAATTTTTATAAATATATGTTTACTTATCGTGCACTAGCTAGAAAATCACAACTGTAACCTAATAGGTGTGATTGAGTAGCAGAGACTCGTCAATCCTTAATCAAAGATTAGAGGTTCGATCCTTGACTTTCGGTATAGAGTAACTTAAATTCTTATGTCAATTGTCCCATCCTGTGAAGTACCTACAAACCAACGAAGAGATTACTCAATCAACCGCCAATAAATACCCTACTCTAAGAACCGGAAAAAAAAAGGAAAATCACAACTGTTCATCAACGGTCTAATCTCCCCTTTAATTTAATCCCAACGATGTCGTCATTTAGGGATTAGTTTATACGCAATCATTCACTGTATGATTTAAGCAACTTATCCGGAGCGTGCAAACATTTGTCACAGAAAATTAGAAGATATGGAGAGGAAAGTGGGGAGGGAGAGGGAGACACACACATTGCGCACACGATGGTGGTGAGATAAAGAGTGTTTTTTTGTAGCCTACGGAGAAAATGTGAACGCATAAAACAAAGTCAACAGTATTAAATTCCAGTTCGCTGACACCTGACGGTGAGTGATGGACAGATGTCAGTCAGTTGATGACATATGACACGTGTCATTAGTCTAATGGCCTGACATCGCTGATTGCAGTGTTCAAAACGTCAGAGAAGCAGGTAAGAAATTGGAATTGAGTGGTACGCGTAAAACAGTGATAATTCTGAGAAATTAACAATTATGGTCTTCACCTTCTGCCTCTCACTATATAAATGACAAAAGCTAACGTTGCAGTGGCTATAACAAAGTGAGGTCGAGAGAGTTGTGAGTGTACACTCAAAAAATTGAGAGGAAAAAAAGAGAGCTTTGAGCGTCCGATCTAGTTGTTCTTGATCTTTGCTTCTTCTTCTTCACCCCCTTTCTGTAACATCCCGCTTCTCTGAATCCCTTTCTGTTAATCATCTGTCTTTCAAGTTTCGGTTTGTTTACTGATTAGAGTTTGAAATTGGGTTAAAAGCAAACTTGAAAAAGAAGGATTTCCAGGTGTTTTCAGAATCGAGATCCAGATTTATTTTTTCTTTTTACTTGTCTGATTTTCGCATCTTTTTTGGGTTTAATTTTTCCCTTTGGTGGATTGACTTGGAGGGTTGTTTTTTGGTCCCTCAAGGTTGATCTTAGTCTTTAAATCGACTGAGGTTGTCTATTTCAAAACCTCTTTTGATCTTATGCCAACAAAAACCTGTTCTTTAATTTAGGCAAGAAGCAGGTAGATTCTTCACTTTTGAATTATATAGTTGTAACCTATCTTTCGAGTTTTGAAGGTAAATGGCAGCCACATCAACAATTGGTTTCTGTGATAGCGTATCTCTTCAATCAGGTAGTGGTGGTGGTGAGTTAATGGAGGCAC
>JANKOD010000002.1:5241788-5254357 GCA_026284645.1 Erythroxylum acuminatum | reverse complement strand
ATAATATTACATCAAAATATCAAATAATAAATAATAAATATCTAGAACTCTTTAAGTATCAAAGATATAACCAAATAGAAATAAAAATATTTACAGTTATTTTTATATTACATATAAATAATTTAACACATGCATTAAATATAAGTAAAATTAAAATAAGAGGAGAAATGAAAACTTAAGAGGCCGTTTGGTTCCACTTCCGTTTTTCTGTTGTTGTTTTTAGTTTTTGTTTCCTGTTTTTGGTTTCTGTTTTTTTCTTAAAAAAAACGAAAACCTGTTTGGTTGAGATTTGTAATATAAAAACTGAAAACAAAAACCTGTTTGGTTAAGATTTTTAATAAAAAATTAAAAACAAAAATTTGTTTGATTTTATTAAGATGTTTCTATTTTTGTAATTATAATAATTATAATATAATACATTATGTCGTCCTCATGTCACTGCAAAAACCAAATCCAGAGCGATTGGTCCAGAGCAAAAAATTGAGAGGAAAAAAAGAGAGGTTTGAGCGTCCTAGTTGTTCTTGATCTTTGCTTCTTCTTCTTCACCCCCCTTTCTTTAACATCCCGCTTCGCTGAATCCCTTTCTGTTAATCATCTGTCTTTCAAGTTTCGGTTTGTTTACTGATTAGACTTTGAAATTGGGTTAAAAGCAAACTTGAAAAAGAAGGATTTCTTAGAAAGAAAGCCAGGTGTTTTCAGAATCGAGATCCAGATTTATTTTTTCTTTTTACTTGTGCCTCTGATTTTCGTATCTTTTCTGGGTTTAATTTTTCCCTTTGGTGGATCGACTTGGAGGGTTGTTTTTTGGTCCCTCAAGGTTGATCTTAGGCTTTCAATCGACCGAGGTTGTCTATTTCAAAACCTCTTTTGATCTTTTTCTTATCTTATGCCAACAAAAACCTGTTCTTTAATTTAGACAAGAAACAGGTAGCCACATCAACAATTGGTTTCTGTGATAGCGTATCTCTTCAATCAGGTAGTGGTGGTGGTGAGTTAATGGAGGCACTTGAACCTTTTATGAAAAGTGCATCCTCATCATCATCAACAACCCAATCTCCTTCTGATTCTTCCTCTCTATATTCTTTCCCTTCCACTTCTTACAACTCCTTTTCTTCTAATCCTTCTTTCTATACACTACCACCGTTGCCACAACATTATCATCAACAACAACCACCCTTTCTGTACCCAGATGGTTGCTCAACTGCGTTCTCGACCCTCGATCTCTCGGGTCTTGAGGAACTTAGTACCATCGTGTCCAACAACTTCATTCCAACCCAGATCCAATCCCAAAACCACGCTAATTATGCTTTCAGTACGTACTACCCCACAAACTCGAACACCCTCAGTTTCATGGCTCCAAAACCCGTACTCATGAATTCGGGTTCTCCACCCAAACCCACCAAGCTCTACAGAGGAGTAAGGCAACGCCACTGGGGGAAATGGGTCGCCGAGATCCGTCTACCCAAGAACCGGACCCGACTCTGGCTCGGCACTTTCGACACGGCCGAGGAAGCTGCTTTGGCCTACGACAAAGCAGCCTACAAGCTCCGAGGTGACTCTGCGCGGCTTAACTTCCCAAACCTTCGACACCAGGGTTCTCACATAGAGATAAATGGCAAGTTTGGAGACTACAAGCCTCTCCATTCCTCAGTTGACGCTAAGCTTGAAGCCATTTGTCAAAACCTGGCTGAGTCGCAAAAACAAGGTGGAAAGCGACAGAAGCAGTCGAAGAAGAAAGCTGCCGATGTTGGAGTTGAGGTGGTCGCCGACAAGCGTTTGAAGGTTGAGACACCGTCTCCGGCTGCCACGGACAGCGAAGTCTCCGGTGGATCGTCGCCGTTGTCGGATCTGACGTTCCCGGATTGCGAGGAGGCTCCGCTGGACGTTGATTACGGGAACTTCTTGCTGCAGAAGTATCCGTCATATGAGATTGATTGGGCTTCGATATTATCCTAGAAACTGAAGATTATTGTTCTTAGTAGTTTTTAGTATTTTGTCAGTCTGATGTTGAATTCGACATCTGCTTAGGGTGTCTGCAGTGGAATTTTTGGCAGCTGCAGAGCCGTTGTTCCCTTAGTCCAGTTTAGTTGGGTCCTTGGTCAGCTGGTTTTTGTCATGCTAGACCATGGCTTGGAGGGTGTCAAATGTAATTGAATTCTATTGTTAGTATGCAAAACCTGTTCTCTTCTTTTGATGTTTATGAATATTATTGTATCAACTGTGTCTCATAATTTCTTAATCTCGTCGTGCTTCTCATTAGTCAATCAATGGACTTGAACATGTGTAATTAGGCTTTTTAAATAACATTTTCAATAACTATAACTATAAATAAATTATTTACAATTTTACTTCATATCATAAATGTTAATCACTTGTCCCTAGTCATTATAAATATTATGTGGGAGCAAATGAAAAAAGGATTAAGTAATGATCACATCCTCAATTTTTTTTTGTCTTAGACCAGGATATCTACCGGCGGACCCAGTAATTAATCCCCTCGGTAGCTTGTAGGCATCTCACAGGGTGGGACAGCTGGCCCAAAGATTTAAGGCTGCTCCATACCCAAAGACAAGGATCGAACCACTGACATTTGGTTAAGGATGGATGAGTCCCTGCCACTCAACCACACCCCTGAATTATCAAATCCTCAACTTTGATTGTTTTACATTATACACAATTTATTCAAGAGCAAGAATATCATGAGTATCAATCTGCTTTTTTATTGCCACTATTTCTCCATTCATCATAAATTTCATTAAATGCCCCACTTAAGTAGTCATATAGAATTTATAATTTAAAGACAAAATATATATGTTACTATTATTTCTAAAGAGCAAGGAGAGTCAAATCAAACGAGTCTTTTTAAGATTTTTATGTTTAAAAGTTGAAACATCAAGTTTCTATGCACACCTTTCATGAGTATGTTTGGAATCAAGATCTTCACTGTATAACTTAGGTCGTGATTAGTGGGTTTGGTTTCTAAAGAAGATTTAAGTGGTTTGCATTTTGCAATTGTACAGTTCCATATCTGCTTTATACTTTAACCTTTTTGAAGCGAACATTATCCGTAAATCTAATCAAAGCACTCATTCGGCCACTTTAACACGAATATTTTGACTCTTCCCTCTTCAATGCTGCTGAAAAGAAGATTTAAGATTGTGCAGAACTTAGGATATGTGTTTTAAATCTAAAGAGATTTAGAGAGCTAACCAAAAGAAGTGTGAATGGAAGACTTAATCTGCAGAAAGGTCGTTAAAACAAAGGAGGAATATAATTAAAACGAGGGGAATATATTTTCATAGGCTACGCTTATACCTTATCTTTTTCCTTTTCAAGGACTTTGTTGACGTACAACTCAAAACTCATTCGTCTCTTGGCTTTTCCTTAGCGGCTCTCTTGGCTTTAAACTCATTCGTCTCTAAAACTTGGCAATCGATAGGTACTGAACTAAGAGAAGCAACAGGAGGCTCAGCGTGTTTTATCCCATTGCTAACCTTCATTTGATGTTTCTATTCGCATTCTTTTACCTTCAACTTTGATTTTTCACTGATCATGGCAACACAATTTTCCAAGCCATTATCTTCCAAACAGTGACGTTGCTGGAACGAGTAAATTCGTTCACTTAGTATTCTCGATTGTACAAGTCAACGATAATAAAGTAAAGCATTTCTATAATTTACCTTGGGAAACTTTAAAAACTATATAAAAAAAGGAAAAAGGCAAAAATAGAGCACATGGAGCATTTAGTTTAAAACGAATAGCTACAACGTGAATCATTAATGAGTATTATGTTCCAATCCAGAGCTGGCCAAAGCTTGTCAGGAGGTCGTCAACCCAATTCTACTTGAAAAGCTAGCGAATGGCATACCAACCAGATAAGATACTCACTGAAACGGATTGCATCAGCCTCAACTAAATTTACCAAGTTCCATCTTCTTCTTGATTGCCTTTTGACCATGATAAATAAATGAATCCAAGATCCCTGAGACAGTGAAAATGCCTGATGGAAAGAAAAACATTCAGTCCAAAAACATCAATACCTGTAATAGCAGGTCGTTTTGATAAACTTTTTATGCTTTTACACAGGAATATCTATGTCAGAGACTGTCTTAAAAGTAATAACGTAACCGAGAAAAATGAAAATTGTAAAACTTGTCCACTGAAGAAAACAATGCACATAATATTAGACTAAGCGAACCTGCAATCTCTGCACACAATACGAGTACTAGTAACTAAGTGGCCCTCAATACAGAAGAAATAAAAGTTTTAACTCAATCGCATATCATGTTTAAGTTGACAACATAACGTTAGGATTTGGCAGCAATCAATAACATATAATATAACTAAACTATAGCATCCAGTATCAACAGGCAAATAGTAGTCTTAGCGTATTCATATCTTCAGGTCTTTGAATGAGAAATCCATCTGAACTCCTATATATGCATCCACAAAGGTGGCATAATCCAACTAGTTTATCAACTCAATTACAGAAACAGATGCAAGCAACCAATTCTAAGGAAATCAATCACCTTTCAAATATGAATTGAAAGAAAGGAGTACTTACCTCCTATAATGGCACAAACATTTGTTAGGAAGTGCAAGAAAGATACATGCCCCTCTATAAAGGTCACCTGCAAAATGCACTAAGATGAGCATTAAAAACCAGTGAAAATAATTGCAGCATCAAGTGCAAATTACATGACCAAGCAATGCCAATATACCAGATCTCAAACATTCTTATGACGGCAGTAAACCCACCTTAATAGGAGAAAGGTCGTAAACGAAGAAAACACCTGGGAGGGACCGGAAGCTGCTCGCTTCTGCATTCTTAAAATGTTCGGTTACAGAAAACTGCAAAGAATAATTGTTGCAAGGTCAGTTCACCTTTCAAGTTTTAACAAATGAAAGAACCCACTGATGAGCATCACGGCACAGGTTCAAACCCTTCAATTGACATGGTCAGATCTATAGGGTTAGAACCTATGATTCACGTCACAACAAAACCTTAAAGATAAGCTTGGAATTGATCATCAAACTTCATGGAGATCAATTAGGACATGAAAAAATATGTTCGGGTTGAAGATGAGCAGGTTATTACGAGTTAGGTCTGATTCTCTAATGTGCTAAATTAGTTCATGGGCCTCATTCAGAACTCAGATTAGGATAATTTTATATTAGGAGTAAAATATATAAATCTCTTATGATTTAAGAAAGTCTACCTAATTTTTAAAATTCTTGGAAAAAGTCATAATTTTTTATTTTAAAAAAATTCTTTATTTTAGACTTCGATAAAAAAATAACAAAATGCATATAATATGAACGTCATATGTAAATTGAATCAAATGTCATTGACATTATAACTCAACTCAACTCAAAAAAATAAAATGCAACTTAAACTAATATTTTAAAATAACTATAATAAATTATTAGTTTGAATCAAGTTTAATTAGTTAAATTCGAATTTAAGAAGTGGGTTGGATCGTCATAGGAGTGTAATGTTTATCTGATGTATATTTCATCATTATTATTTAACAAAAGTTTTGAGAAGAAAAATTTTAAGAAAAATAAAAATTATAAGAAAAATTTTCAAAAAACTTAAAGATTAAAGCATTTTCTTAAATTTCAACTATAAGATAGTTCTATGTCTTTCACCTTTTATATTATTGTCATTTAGATTAAGGAGTAAAAGACATAAACCTCCTTTATAGTTTAAAAAATCTTAGAAAAACTACCTAATTTTTAAAATTCTTGAAAAATCCTTACATTTTTTAGTTTTTCAAAAAAATCCTTTCTTTAAATTTCAATTAAAAAATAACAATAAAACACACGTAATACGACCATCAAACATAAACTAATAAAGAAACTCAACTCTTAAACTCAAACTTAATTAATTAAATCTAATTCAAATTAATAATTTATTATAATTATTTTAAATTATTAATTTAAGTAAAATTTAATTGAGTCAAATTAAGAGTTAAGTTAAATTATCATATTAGTGACATTTGATTACTTTACATCTAATGTTTAAACTGTTTGCGTTTCGTCATTATTTTTTAATCGAAGTCTAAGAGGAGATTTTTTGAAAAACTAAAAATTAAGAAGGATTTTTTTTAAAAAAAATTAAAGATCATGGAATTTTTCTAAGATTTTTTAAACTACAAAGAAAGTCTATGTTTTTTTACCCTAGATTAAGTAGACTTGAGGCTAACTTTGAGGACAAGTTAATACACACAAGTATTGCCGTTTGTTGAAGACAATCAATTGAATAATTTTGGTTAATAAGATTGAGAAGGATCTTTGTGTTCTTATCAAGCCTAAGTCGTGGTGAACCTTTCTTATTGATTGTTATAATCTTGTTATCTTCACTCTTTCTTTCTAAGTTGTGGCCAGTCAAAACCTTGTCAATTAAATGTGGTGAGGCCTCTTATGGGTTATTTATCTTATTTTTAATCGTTGTCTCCTTTCAAACTCGATTCTTGGTGCAAGATCCTACTCAAAACCGTGCATAAAGCACATCACCCACTAATGCATTGCAAAATTACCTGATTTGACTGGATGGTGTGTCCACGGACATCTGTGTATACTGTGGGTACAACCTGCAGAAATCAGAGCACTTTTACAGACTGAAAATTTCCTAGCTCAAGAAACAACTGAAAGTAACAACAAAAGGCTATTGGCAAGAATAATAACCTTAATGAAGTATTGGTACATCCCATTTGGTGCTTCTTGTGTCCAATGCACTCTGAAACTTGAATAAGTGAGATCTATGCCAACATATGTCATGCAATACGGCAAACGGAGAGAAACAGTTAAAGTTTTATTGAATTACCCATCAAGAGGATTCATAACACCAGGGAAATGTTCTCCAAAAGATAGTTTTTTGATCTTGTGACTTATCTGCATCACATTTCCTTATTAATCAGATAGCTGGTACACCAAATTATGAAAAATGACCAGGAAAATCTGATGTACTGATTTTCTGAAGGGGGCAAAAGTTCCAACAAAAGGGTTCTAATCTTACACAGAGAGGCCAAAAGCTCTAGAATAATGTCTTACATTGAAACTGTCCTTTTGAAAAGTGAGTAGATCATGCACATGACCATTAGATTGTTGAAAACTTTTTCCAGGAGCAAAATGAAAATTTCCTGCCACTTTGTTAACTTCCAAGAAACCATAAATGTTGCATCCTTCTCCTTCCTCTTCTTTAATCCTTTGTAGAAAGCCTTCTCGTTTGCACTAATATATGAATAAAAAGAAAGCAAACACGTGACACCAGCTAGGTTTATTCTTGAGAAATGATTTGAAGAGAATCCAAATACAAAAATTTATTCAACATGAGAATCAGGCATTTGGTATCCCAATTTAATATGATTGTGGATGAAAAACATAAAACTTTCCATGCACACGAGATTTCATTAAGCCAACAAAGGGACTGATAAAGAGGGGTACTCCGTTAGGATAGTAATTTTTTCCACGACAGAGATATAATTTTATTCAAACAAGCAATTGAAATTCACTGAAACAACCTCCTAGTGTCGCATACTGTAGAAAGGTGATAAAAATCAATGATGTAACCAAGCTTTATCTGCAAACATTAAGTGAAGAATAAAACCAGCATCACCAATTTGCTAAAGAAGGCTTCTTAGATCAGCAGACTGAGGATTAAAATTACTCCCCAGAGAAGTGCCCATGTTGCCAAAATTAAAAACAAGCACATAGATAATCCATATGAAACCGACTTTTATATAAAAAGAAATCTTTAAAGTGAGGAGCACATTGCTCAAAGACATGTAACTATACATTTCTTTTTACTAACTGTTCGCATTTTACGCCACAAGAACAATGCAGCTGAAAGTATCATTTCAAGCTATATATACTCTATTTCAACAATAAAAAAAAATAGTGCACACTGATTCAGGGACCAAAACCAGAATAATCACATCACAAATTGAACCTACGAGGCTTGTAAAGTCAAGCATAAGAAGAAATTGTAACTATAGAAGAGAAGGCCATTAACCTGGTCAATCATATCTGGATTAGAGAGCCCCCAACCCTTTTGTCTATATGCATCACGGACTTCTTCACAAGAATTACAGCAATGATCATTTGACTGCATAAGTAACAAGATGTTAAACAAAAAGGAGTAAGAAGACTGGAAACCTTGTCAGATAACAAAGATACAGAGTGAATAACATTCTCAACGATCCAATTACAGCCAGCATGGCTTAGGGAAACTACAAAGTGTAAGCACAGAACATGTGTAATATTATATCACACAAACATATTGACGTGAAATAGAGCAAAGATTCTTCCAATTGCACACTTGAAGTGATATGGACACAGCTCAATGTTTATGTGCACTTTGAAGATATAGAGCAAAAGATATGTTTTAAGCAATATGATATGAGAAGCCCCAAGTGCAAAAGATATTGTCAGAAGTTTAAGTAAATCAAGTTCTTGCATATCCATCTAGACAAACGCTTGCGATCTTTACATAATAATGCTGAAAATAAAATCTTACTGTTTCAGCACCATAGCAGGAACCACAGTAAGTTTCATTATGCTCAAGTCTGCCTCCATGTCTCTGCAAAGGCTTCTCAATCTGCAACAAGAAAAAACTAATGAATCAAAAAAGGGGCACACTCAGAAAATGTAAACAAAGAATATGTAACTCTTTACATCTATAATTTCCCAAGTACTGAGCCTAAAAAGGAAATAGAAAGAAAGAAATGAGGGTCCAGTGACTGAAGACAGAATAAGATATATATTTACATTCTCCTATAGTCCTATTTGAGAAAAGATAAAAATCAGTGAGAAAACATGTTACAGAGTTCAAGAAATCAATTGCAGTGCTACTACCTCTAGTTACTTAACTAATATAAAACATGAGTAAAGCTAAATTGTTATGAATGAATGGTTGGACAAATGAAACTAAGGCAGGCTGTCAACAAAGCAGTCATCCGGAGCTTCAAGCTTATTTAAAATATTTCTTTCAACGCTGATAATCTTCCTGATTATTGCAATTAAGAAGAGTAACCACATCAAGTCCAAGTTAGGGCAAATTATTGTTCTGCCTTCTACCTGAATAATCTATACAAGAACCTGTAGAACTGAGATGCATGAAATCTATTCGTGAAGCACACAAACTTTGGTCCCAAAAGGAAAAAATTCAACAATATGGTAAAACAAACCGTAGGAGCACCAATTCCATCTTGCCGTATCTCTATCACATTTCCGCGATCATCTAGCCTTCTTTTGATTATATCATGTTTCTGGCAGTTGGATACAGCAACATTAAAATTCAGAAGGTCGTGAGCAAAAAGCATCATGTATGCATCCACATAAAGAACTAGCGCATAAAATTCAACTGAGAAGTTATAAGATAAAGTGGTGCATACCACATCAAGATGCTTCTCCCCACTAATGTCCATGGCATCAAGACTTAGAATGGAACAAGGAAGTGCAGGAAAACTCACGTCAAACTGCACTTTTAATATCAACAAAGACATAGATCAACGTTTTGAGTGATTCAATAAAATTTCAAAAAGGCCATCAGACACGACATTTAACAATTCAAGACAACAGAGTTTCAAAAATGATAACAAGAACAACAAGGCACATTTACAAAATAATCTTTGCAGTACACTTTGTTGCAGATACAACGTTATTACTAGAGAAATTTTATAGTATAATGAAACAAAATGGGCATAATGAAGGCCCAAAAGTACAATTTGCTGCAATTCTTCAGCTGACAGTAAAGGAAAGAACATTACATTGATACGCAGAGTTTCTCCTCGCGAAGTATCAACCACGAGCTTAGTTTCAGTAGCAGCACGGAGATACAGGCCTGCAAATAGCAAAAACAATTAGCAATCCACAAATAAAGACGGAAAATTTTGGGAATAGAGTCCATCATGCAGACAGATAAAAACTCAAAAAAAAACCCTAAGAAAGGAAAAAAGAAAGAAGCTAAGAAGAAACATTAAACACTTCCAAACTAAGTAGCAATCTTATAAAAAGCAACGTACGGAGCTCGGAGACGAAGAGGAGGAGCATGACGAGGGAGGAGACGAGGGTGATAAGCCCGCCGGAGAGAGTGCGGGAGTAGAAATCCTCGTTGATTTTGGGATAGGCGTCCAAATTCCTAAGCTTGTTCATCATTCTTTCCATGCCTACTCAATCCCAACACCCTATTGTTCACGATTCTTCAATCCTATGCTCTACTGCTACTGAGACTGCTACTACTAATATACGTATATATCGTGTATATATACACACACAATCTTTGTAGCGACAGTGTATTTATATTTATGTATATAACCGTATATATAGATATAATATGGACTTGTTCTTTTCGTTTCAATTCATTTTCTAAAAATTAGGGTTGAAACTTGAAAGTAGTCAGCGAGACGGTCTCTTTCTTTTCCATTCTATTTTTTTTCTACCCCACTGAATAACTCGTGTATTTTCATTAATTATTATATTTTTAATATGGCCATATTTAAAAAGACGTACAAGTACAAACAAACAGTAACATTCTGAGGATTTCCTTATACACACAGATCACTATAGCATAGATTCAAGCGTTAAAAGAGGATTCTGTTGACTACGAAATTTAACACACGTGTTGGCATTGAAAGTGATAAGCTCTTCTCAAGTTGGGCCTTACACATATGCAATTAGCTGGCCCATTGCTGTGCCTCCTCCGATCTTCATTTTTTAGAAGACACGTAACTCACCTTCCAAAGAAAATCAAAAACATTACGGGTCGTTTGGTAAATAGCTAATAAGCTGTTTTTTAATTGATTGACCCAAATCAAAAACATTATTTACACTTGAAAATGTTGCTTGTGATCTTTAAACTGAAATGAACTATTACAAAATGATAATGTGATTGCAGAAATGAGTATGTTATTGACATTAAACTTAAACAACCCCTTATTAGATTGTTGCTGAATAGGTTGGAATGCTCTTATTCACAAGTTGTTTATGATAGTTTTCCACTTGATGAATTGCTTTCTCCAAATTTGTTACAGATCTGTTTAGCTTGTATGAGAATCAGAACGATACTCGTAATGGAGTTAATGAGAAACTGGATCCTCAAAAGATAGGTAATCAATAAGGTAAGCACATATATATCTTTTTGACAGAAAGTTTTACTTCCATTTTGGCTTTTGATAAAGATACTCCTCCACTATTTGCTTCATGACCAATTTTTAGAGTGCTTTGGTTACAAATTCCTTTAGTGTTAATAACCATATGTTTTTTAACTTGTAATAACAAATCCTGCTCTCTTCTTAAAGTTCTCGCTTTTGATTTGCTTGAGGAAGGTGAACCAAATGGAAAACTAGAAGACAGTCTGATATAAACTGACATTGCATTTTCAATTGAAGGTATAATTTTGTTGTCTTAGAACACAAAAACTATTTTTCTACTGAACAGCTGTTTGAAACTCATGATGGATCCTTTTGTTGCTGAATTGCAAGTCAGGTTTAGGTAAAGTGAGAGCAGAAACACATGTTGAAAATCTAAGATTTAATGAAAATTTGATAAGCAACAGGTAACTTGACTTTGTTGAAAATCTGAGATTTAATGAAACTAAATTTGAGATAGATTTAGTTACAATAAATGAAGTTTGATAGTAGTAGTTTAGATCAATATTGAATCGTTGCAGTCATTACTGTGTTTATCAGATTTTTTATTAAATGAAGTCTGATAGTAGTTTAGATGGATTTGTTGCAGTCTTTTATGTCAATATCGATTTGCCGCAATCAATTTGGATTTATTGCAGTCTTTTGTGTCAAACAAAGTATATTAAATATGTTGTGATCTATTATAGGAAGTTGCATTAATTTGTTGTAGCTATTCTTTGTATTTATACATTTTAACTCCATTTATTACTCCCAACAGCCCTACCGTCCCTTTTCACCTTTAAAATGGAAAAGCTCTAACACAAACTTCCATTACAACATACTTATACGCAAAACTATCCTTATATTTCACTGATACGTAGAGTGAAGAACGCTACAACAGTTCGTCAATCAGATTCCAACCAGTGACATCTTCTATAGTAAGTTGATTCTCTCTCTTCTTCCTAAACACTTGTTAGTCACTATTGTTAGTTGTTCTCCTTCACCATTGTTAGTTGTTCCCTGCCAACATTTTTCATTTCATTAGGTTGTGTGGCTTATGTTATTTGATATGTTGTAGATACTAAGCTTAAATGAAGATGAACGGATTAAGCCGGAGAATTGTGATTTTGATAGTGGCTACAGGAGATTGAAAGAAGAAATAAAAAGCAAAGAAGAAAAAAGTGCTTATGTGTAGAGTTTTAATAGTTTTATAATGTTTGTAATCATAACCATTGTGTTTTAATAGTTTTGAGATCAATGTCTCTATATTTTTTATTCTTCTCCGACTCTTGTTAAGTTCCTAGGAACATTTTTATCTGCAAGGACTGACTCCAATTGAGTTGTTTATCATTAGACACTTCAATTTGAAACATATTTTTAAAGGAAATATATGTGTGCAAGTCAACTAGTTAATATTGTAATTGTAAGCAAGACGGT